>WUAM01002231.1:0-33430 GCA_024336885.1 Actenoides hombroni
TCAGTTGAAGCAACTAAAATCTCATCTGTTTTGCATGTTTTTAGATCCCTTTTTTTTTATTATGGTTTGTCTTGTTTTTTAACATATATAGCCTCCTAAAGATTAGCTGATCTAAATATTTCTTATCCTTTAATTTTGGAATCCTTACAGTAGACCAGATAACTAGGAACAGGGAGAAGCAAAATGAGTACAGTGCCATAACAGGTTTGGTTTCAGCAAACCCTTTCATCACCTATCTGGGTTCTTTCATTTTCCAGAGTCTGCAGGTAGATTTCTGTGGGATTCTACCAGCTATACTGGGAGAAATGGGAACTGAAGTAAATGTCTGTAGGAGGCACCATCTCTGAAGATATTCAGGGTGAGGTTGGACAAGGCTCTAAACAGCCTGGTCTAATTAAGGCTGTCCCTGCTTATTGCAGGGGGGCTGGACTAGATGACCTTTGGAGGTCCCTTCCGGCCCTAAACATTCTATGATTCTATGATTCCTTAAAAAGGGAATGGTATTCCTCCCCTTAAAATGGTTTCTTGTAACTCAAGCTACAAGTTCAAAATCCTTGTCTTATTGGTCTTCAGCCTTTCTTATATCTCTGGTTTCTCTCTTCACTTCATCTTCTCTAAATCACCACTAATTAAAGCACTAAGTCACATGATAGTAAAGGGAGACTTAGATCTGGGGATACATGGAGTGCACTACTGTGTTTAAATATCACATGGTCCAATATGTTTATTTTTCACTCCTGCTTTCACAAGTAAGGAAAAATTAGAATTTAAGATACGCTACAGTCAGCTATTGGGATGGAAATATTTTTATTAATGTAACACACAGAATTATCTTAATTGTCCTCTGTGCTATTTTTCTTTTTGTTGTGTTCAGTATTTAAAGAAAGAGAAGAAAGTTAAAGCAAAGTTGAAACCAACTGGAACTTCATTAATTTATATGTAAAGTTACAGAGTACTCTGCAGAATGCTACTAACCCAGGAGAACCTACAGCCCTGTGGGCCTTGAAATGGGTAAGCAAAGAGTTCAAAGTGCTGGTGTAAAAGACTTCCTCAGCATGTGCCCAGTTTTACTTGTGTGAAGACCTGCCAGTAGACCAGCAGCCACAGCCTCTGTGAAGGGTCAGAGTGATCACCCTTGACTTGTAGGAGCATGTCCTTGGCCATGTCTGAGAAGATTACTGCCCAACCTTCCCTTTAACTAGAGTGGGGCTTTTCAGTGTTGAATTCCTAAGGTACTTCAATGGGATTTGACATGTTTACAATGCTGAGACTTTGCTGTCCCATCCCCCCGTGGGTCCAGTGACCCAGATGGTTGGGGTTAGATCCCATCGCCACGTCCCCACCACCCATTGTCACCTCCCATCACTGTGTACCCACCACCCATCGCCATTTCCCCACCACAACACCCCAAAGTCCCATCACCGTGTCCCCACGTCCCACCACATCCCCACATCCCATCTCCATGGTCCCACCACGTCCCCGGGTCCCATCACCATCTCCACGTCCCATCCCCGTGGTCCCACCATGTCCCCAGGTCCCATCCCCACCTCCACGTCCCACCACGTCCCATCCCCGTGGTCCCACCACCTCCCCACGTCCCATCCCCACGTCCCCACCACCCCGTGACCTCGGCGTCCCCGCCTCAGGGTGCCCCCCAGATAATTCCAATGCTGTGCATATGCAGTAAGGAAGCTCACTGGATTCTATGTGATTATGATTAGGCAAGTGAGAGTTAAATTGTTCATGGAGTCCACACCAGACTCAATGGAGTTCAACTAACTGAGGAAAATTATTCATCATTTGAGACCTGCTTACCTGCAAAAACGCAGTAAAACCTCTCTTCTATCTGTCAGGCTCATGTAGACATTGTTTCAATATTCTAGTGTAAGAAAAATTGATTACCGCACTATAATGACTGTTCATACTAGCAGCATGTTCAAAGTTGGAATTGTAAGTCAGGCCTTTTTTCTTTTTTTTGGTGATTTTAGCATGTTATTTATGAGTGTGGGAGCAAACTGCTGCAGTGGCTTAAAGATCATAATTTCCTTTCCTGATGCCTGCACACAGCTGTTTAGCCTTTCTCTCTGCTTGTCTTGATCTAGATGGCAGGAGCTAACATCTATGCTGCAGTGGTTTAGATAGTTGCGTTGGTATGAACTCTTGTCTGTGTCTTGAGTTAATAAGAAGCACTCTGAACTGGGTGACTGGGATGTAGACACATGTTCTCTTTGCTTTGAGGGCAGTGGCATCTACCAAGGAGGTCTGACATGAGAATTTAATATCTTAAATAGATTCACTAGAGATAGCATTAACCATTGGTGATAAATATTTGGCATACATTTCTGTAATAGTTATGAAAATACAATGGGTTTTTTCTTCCCAAATATTTTGGTTATCAGGGAAAAGCACACAATAGTATGCACTGATCTTACCTTCATGTGAGGTAAGAACTGTCATGTAAGAAATCCTGTGTTTATGGAGTGCATAGATTTCAAGAGAATCTTGTAACTCTCACCCTTAAAAACTGGGTTAAAAGTTAAAAAATAAAAGAGCAAGAGTCTTAATGACTATGTTATGCTTGTACATTATTGGTCATATAATGTTTTGCTGACTGAAAAGGCAAGGGGCCATTAAACAGCAAGTTATTTAAATCTTCATCTCACTGTTCAGAAAGACCTTGTAATACGCTATCCCATCCACAAATCCTCTGCAAGAATGGCCTAGGAGATTCTCATTACACACCACTTCAGCTCCTGAATACAGACACTTCTGAGAGGTGGGCAAAAAAGAAAAGCAGTAACTTAGTGAGGAAGATAATGGAAACCAGTGTCAACAATATTATAGTAATGAAAACAATGGTATGTCCTCAGTGGTAACAGTAGTAATAATAGAAGCAAACAGAGCTATTATTCAGTTCTTGTGGTTTCAGTTCAAAGAATATATGGAGGAAACAGAGAAGGATCAGAGATAGTCAGGTCAGGTTTTCTATTTTCTCTTGTAAGTTGAATTTTTTCAAGAAAAGCAGACTGCCTCTTTTTATGGAAATAAACCTCCAAAACCAAACAAAAACCACTAAGAAATTCTCAGTCCCTTGATTTCTGTTGAAAATGTTTTGATCAGCTTCAGTAATAAGTTGTCTGCTGCTGTGTGTAAGGTAGCCATAAAAATGTGTCTTTTCTTGAGACATCTCTCTAAGAACAGCTGGCTCCAAGCTCAATAGGCTTTTAATCTTTAGTTCTGCTGCATTCATCTGACCATAGTACTCTGGTCAACTTTGCTTATTAAAGAATGTCATGTTCTCATCTCCCAGTTTTGCTTTATTATGTACTTTAATAGAGTATTTAATGTTGATTTTTTAAGACTTTTTTTGTTAGTTTGTTGAAACTAATTCTGTTGTTGCACTACAATATGAGTTTCATTGTTGATGACATAATTATATAAAATATGAGAAACAAAATACTGTGAAAATGTATATTGCTATTTACATTACTTAAAATGATCCTTGAGACCTTCCTGTCTTCTTGACCTATTGTATAGATGCTTCTTCCTTTTTATTAATTGGTCACAGTCACTCCACATTCTGATAAAACACTGTGATTGTGAAAACCCAACCTGTTTAAAACAGCTTTGCTCTGACTCAGAAGCAGTCTGACGGCACCAGCTCTGGCTTCCGCGCGGGGCTGCCGGGGCAGGGGGAGCCGAGGGGTCCCTGGCCGGGCAGCCCCGCGCCGCCGCCGCCGTCCCGGCCGCCCTTTTTGTTGGGCAGCCCCGGGGGGTGTCAGCCCGGAGAGCCGCCGCTCGCCCCGCTCCCTCCCGCCGGGCGCGCCGCCAGCCCTGCCCCTGCCCCGCCGCCTGACGGAGCCGGCCGGGGGCAGGAGCCGGCGGGGAAGGGGGCGCGGCGAGGAGGCGGCCGGGGCCGGCGGGCGCTGCCATGGGCCGGCGGGAGGAGCGGAGGTGGCGGCGCAGCCTGGCGAAAATTTCTTTAATACAAGAAAACAGAAATGTAAGAGGTGAAAAATTATACTAAGTTAGTAACACAAGCAACTTAATGCCTTTCAACTTTGTTTTCAAGATTTTCTAATTCTGAGTGGAAATTCTTTTTTGTGGCAACTTAAGCTGTTTAAGCTGCCCCATTTGAGGAGATGTGATATATACACATTGCAGATTTTTAAGGGAGAGCTGTGAGTACTTGCCAGTTGTGCAATGCTTCATCTCCTTGTTCCCAGAAACAGTTATTAAAAATAAAATATTCCTAATTCTCCTATGTTCACATTTTACTCTGTCTAGAGAAACGTAAAATGACTCAAAATCAGAGTGTATGGCAGCAAGCAATTAGGAATCATACTTAGGACACTCAAGCTCCATAACAAGAAGCTATTGCATACCACCAGCCTTGTCTAGCATTGAGAACACATGGGAAACCTTGATGCCTGAGTAGAAATCTAGCCTCAGTATCAAATCACTTAATTGATAATTATGGAGAAGTAAAATAAATGCCACCACAACTTGCCTCAGTCTGAAGCCACTTACTGCTTCTACCTCAAGATGAGCCCTGACAGACAGAGCTCCTGAGGTGTTTGAGTGTCTTTGAACTCCCTCCTGCTGGTGAGAACTGTCTTAGTCAGAAAGCAGCAGGATTTACATCAAATAAGGCCCACGTGTATCTAGAATAACTAAGCCTATTAGACAGCAGCTCTTTACCCACAGGATCTGTTCACTTCCTGGATGTATTGAGACTTCAATCCACTGTCTTCAAAACTTCCATCAACAGAGTATTCTCTCCAAATTTAAAGGCTACACTCTTCCCTTAGACATAGGCAAGTCCACTGAAGCCATTTCAGCTCCAAAACAGAACCCCTTCCTCCTTCAGCACAGGGTGCTGGGGCTGCAAACCTGAGTGTGTGAGGGCTGGTGAGACAGAGATCTAGTGTGTGAGCCACCCCCCTGCACGCTGCAGGGGTTGCTTCTCTAATAAGCAGCTGGGGAATCTGCTCATCCAGAAGACCTCCTGGGAAGCATCTTCAATAATTCATATCTCTATCAATGCCACATGAAAGCATCTTCTTCCCAGATTCTGATTTATTTTAAGGTGAACACAATCATCATCTCCTCACTCTTGGCTTTCCAAGCCAGCAAATAGTCTCCTGACACCACAAATAAACATAACCCAGTATATTCCTGTATGAAGGGCCCCCAACTTCTGCCCTACTGAAGCCTCAGCAGCCATCACTATCAAATTTTTAACTATGCAAGTCAGAGATAACCCCAGAAATAAGGCACTGAAAACAAACATTCCAGACTGATTGCCAAGGACTGTTTCTGCTAGATAGGCCCAATTCAGAAATGTTGCATTGTCTCCAAAGTCTCCAAATAGTCTTCTGAAGAAACAGCATTGATGCCCTAAAAAGAAACTGCAAAAAAACCCCTAAAGGGTCAAATTCAAGCTCTCGATTAATGCTCTGGGGGGTTTCTGAGAGTACCCATGGAGCTGCTGAAGATGTCAGTATCTCAGCCAGGTAGGAGAAGGCCACGGCAATAAAGGTGGTTGCAGATAAAGATATCTCTGGGCTCCTCATGCATCCCTGATGCTCTGTAGCACCTGGAGAGCAGCAAGCATTGCTGGTTTAAGAAACTGATGGCACTGGAACCAGATGATGCTTTTGTCTGCCTTGCTGCAGTTGTTGCATGTCCTTTGAACTGCCAGGTTGTTTTAAGATGTCCATTCCACAACTGCTTAGTGCTGACAATTCTGTCAGGAACTAGAAGTAACTACCTGATGGGGAACAGCAAATATTGAGTATGAAAAATCCTGTAGCTACTCAAATTTACAAGATGACAAGCAGCTGATCTACTAAAAGTTAAAATCAAAACCCATCTCCATAGGTAATGGTCCCTACTTGTCAAAGAAGGGCTAAGCCAGATACACAGCTCCAGCCAGGTAACATGGAACAGTCTTTTCATCTGTTATTCAGTAACCTGGATATTAAATGTCTTAACTTCTTAAAAGGTGTTTATTTCTAGGAGTAACTGTCATGATACTTTGGTTTCAACTATTAAGGCTTGACCTGTAACAAGGTGAATTACTGTTTAAGTACAGTCTCTGTACTGTTTGCTATAGGAAAGTTCTTTCCATGTAAAAAGATAATTCAGGGAAAGAAAATAACCCCTTTCAAATAGTAAAAACTGTCTGAACCTTTGGTTCTATGAAGAAAACTGTGTGAGAACTACTGGGCACTGCTCCCTGAGGATCTGAGATTTTTTTAACCAGGCAATCTAACAAATATGTCTCAGGCCTCCAGTGCTCTTTAGATGTCACTTTTGTGGTTATTTCTCTCCGTGCCAGCAAAATCCAGAGATCTGGGATGACATCTGCACTGAAGTCAGGTCTTTGTTTATACTCCCAAATCCCATCAAAATGGAATTGATCCTTAAAAGACCCAAAAAGTGCTGGAATTTGGTTAACTTTCTGCCTTTTTGCCACAAAGTGCATGGTTGCTGGAAGCAATTTGTGTGATGCTGGTGTAGCCTGTTCACTTTCTAGGGAATAATTAGGTGAGAAATTAATTTAATTCTTTTTTTTTTTTTTTTTCTTACCTGACTTTAATTTTTATATCACAGTTACAAAAAAAAAAAGATAAAATAAATTATACTAAGATTAGAAAACGAACTAGAGCTTAATTGATTTATTATTTTAAATAGGGAAATGTCAAAGCAACTTGAGAAGACATCATAAAACTTTCTTTCCCATTGGATATGTTTCCCTAGGCATGGCTGCAGTTGGTGAATATCATCAGAAATCTCTACCCAGTCCCTGTGGATTCACAGGAGGTTATTCCAGGCTGCTGTGGGACCAGTGGCTCCTCCTCACTGGTGCCTGTCTGGTTGTGGGGAGACAGCTCCCTGTGGGACTCCTCTACCTGCCACAACCTCAACTCTCAAACCTGTTCTCCCGGTTCAGTTGGTCGTGCAGCTGGAGTGGTAACGGTGTTTACTCTTGGCTTGGTGTAGTTGTAGCACAGATTAAGCCTAAGTTGTGTGCTGCAATTTGCTGGAAACTCTTGCAGGACTTAATGTTGCCTCTGCAGATACTAAAAGCCAACCTCGTGGCCCATAAAGGGCTTTTGTATGGTGTGAGTCATGAACGTTTATAGATAATCACCCGACGTGCAAAGGAGCTTTTAGGCAATATAAACTGACTGTGCAAAAAGGTGAGTTGGCTTTTGAATGTGTGTGGTTTTGGTTTGTTTTTTAAAAAAGCTTCTGTTTTAACATTACAGTCTTTCAGCTATGAATGAAATATTTTGTTCTGTAATGTGAAATCAATATATTTCAAAGACTCCATATTTCAGATCTTTTTCTAATTGTTCTAATTAAGTTATTTCTAGTTATTTCTCTGTGTATGCACTTACAAGCTTACATATATGTATGCACTGCTCTTGCAATTGCTTCACTATTTTAGACATTATAGTGTGATCCATCTACAAAACTCAAGTCAAGGTCTACAATGAGAAGACATTAAATCTTAGCCAGTTGAGTAGCTACTCTGGAAACCATATGAAGAATCTGATTATGTTTAGTGTTTTGTTTTTTTATGTTGTTGGTTTTTGGTTTTGACAACCTTTTCAAAATGAGCGTCTATCTCTAATTCCATTACAATCAAGTTGGCTAAAGAACAGTCTGAGTGACCTGTCATTTACAGAATAAGTATTCCTAAGAGACAGAAACATTTAATTGGGGCAGACAGAAAAGACATAATTCACAGGAGGCATGTGGATTGCGAACCAGAAGAGTTTGGTTAAATCATGTCCAAACTGTATTTTACTGCTCAATTTAAAGGAATCTGCTGTGTAAAGTGATAAGAAATACAAACCACTTTCTTAATACGTACACCAAAACATTTACTTTTCTTTTTAAAGCCTCTTAAATTTCTGGTAAAATTCCAAAAGAAGCAGAATTTGGAGAAAGCTTTTTTGAGGTGTGGGGAACCATTGATTGAGAGATTAACCAGGAAAAAAGGCAAAACCAAGATACACTGAGATGGAAGTGCATGGTTTCCAACTTTGTTGAAGTGTAGATGCACATACAGACTGGGCTATAGGAAATTTTGAAAAGCAATCAGCATTACACTCAGCCATACTGGATAATACTCTGAAAGTAAATAGTTTCTTTCTTTTTACATCACAAACTTTATACAGAAGAATCTCAGAAGATCAGGACCAAATAAATAAATGTAATTCCAATTACCATAAGAGAAGGCCTGTCTGTGTGTACACACAAGAGTTGGTGTCAGCAGGCAGTGCTCATGAGCATCCTGGTTCATCTCTTCTACACAAGAAATATTTTAGTGTCATTGTTACTCAGGACTTAAATCAGCAAACATATCAAGGCTTCTTCCCCTACGTGGTTTTCTGAATATCTCACGGTTTTGCCCTGCAGCCTTTTCTGAAATAAGACTTCTCCCACTTGTGCTTCCAGATGCAATTAATACTAGCCACAATTTGAATAACTCTAATTCTGCTTTTTCATGCTGTGCCTTGAAAAAAATTCTTATATCTGAATCTAAGTTAGAGTCAAAGAACTCATGCTACTTATTTTTAGAAATTAAGCAGTCAAATATCAACTCTGAGCAATTACAGAGTTTGAATGTTACAATCCTCTAGCACAGGTCACAGAGTTAAGAGAAAGATGAAAGTCCTGTTTTACATGGCAGTTAAAACCAGAAATAGGACATAAAGTCTCTTTTTAGTTCTGCTAATAATTACAACACTCCATTCAAATCACTGGCCCAGCACCTTAGAAACCTCATCTGATGAACAAAGTGGATTTGTTTCCAGAGTGATGGAGACACTGTCATTTTTCATAACTGAGCGTTCATGGAACACTTTCAGATCCTTAGGTAGAGGATGTCAAAAAGTGCACATCTAAATTAACTATTATGGATTGTCTCCACAGAGTGAAGCAGAGGGGCAGGATGCCTTCCTTTGAGGTGAGATGAAATGGTTGCAGGGAGGGTAAGCCCATGGTGAGGTGCTGAGGACCCAGGAGTTATGTTTGAGGATGTGCTAGGACTTGGGAGATTGAGCCTGCTGTGAAATCCACAGCTACTGGCAAAGGATGAGCCTTTACTGGTCTTGAACCAGCAGAAGAAAAGTCCATCAGCGTCCTTGGAGTGGGCAGAGACCATCTGACTGGTCTGGGGGAGATGGGCTCAGTAGAGTGAGAGCTGGGCTCCCACAGGGATACCCCATGCCTGTGATTTTGGGGTTGCATGAAAAATCACATCAAGGGCTGCTTATTGCTATACTTCAGTCTTTCCCAGTTCAAAAACTACTTTACATATTCAGTCTCCTATGTACACAGCATTTTCCAGTTTTAAAGATTTTAAAGCAAGCTGACTCAGAAATTTCAAAGAGCTTCTGAAATGTTTGCACTCTTTCTTGACAATTATTAGTCTGTTATTTTCCAAGGCCTCATTTAAGAGGCAATTAAGACAAATTACTCCCAAGGTGATGGAATTATCCACCCTGCTGTTATTGAAGATCACTAGTGACCAAATGAAGTCACAGTCACAGTCTCCATAAACCAGAGTGAGATTCTTTGCTTTAATGCCCTTGGAGGTGCCTCTGATGCCCCCAACCCCCCCTGTTGTCCCCTAGGGGTGCCTCTGATGCCCATTTCTCCTCTCCAGGTTTGAAGATGCAGCCTGGAAAAGCCCAGCTGGCAATTTGATCCCCACATTCGTGAAGAAGAGGAATTGTCCGACCTTCTGAAGTGCTTGATTTTAGTATAAAAGAATTATGATGATGATGATGATGATGATGATGCTTATTTTATAAATAAAAGAATATAGACACTTCAATATATTATATCCATAGTATATATTCAGGTGGACCCGCCCTAGACCCAAATAACTTCCCCAGGGACTGCCCCCAAAAAGCAGCAGTAACATCACAAGTCCATCCTCCTGGGAGGTGACATAGTCAGAACAGCAGAAGAAAGGCACTTCTTCCTCAGCAATACTAAAGCTGCCAGAATAAATAGAAGGCTACATGATACCAGCAGCACTCCACAGCTGGATGGGTGAAGAAACAGCAGCAGTGAGAGAAGGAAGATCCATGGGTAGCAGCAGGACACGGCTGCAATGACAGGAAAGTACCTCCCTTTTCATGCCTGTTTGTATCCCCAGAACACCAATCTGGTCTTGGATAGTTAACAAGAGAGGAAAGGAAAAATCTGGTAGGTCAAAGAGGAACTTACTCTTACTCTCCTGATTTGCACTGTTCCCAACATTCATATATATTTTTTGAAACAACATCTGGAGCTTGATCTAAAAAAAAAAACCAACCCCAAACCCACGGAATTGTTTCCACCAGCCAGGCTCAGTGCGTGTGACAGTGGCTCTGATGGCAGCAGATGTGCTCATCCTCCTTCAATGGAGGAATGAAAAACTCTCTGAATAGATGGAGAGGGGGAAAAAAAAAGCATCTGAAGGATGCTGTGATAAATTACAGCCCTTAAAGCTGCACTGCAGCACAGCTTCCAAATTCCTCAGCCTCTCCTCACTGGGAGAGATGTTGGGATGAAGGTTGGACTACAAATACCATTTTATACTGACAGCTTTCTGTAGCCATTGCAAAGTCCCAGAAGCTATTTTAATAGGCAAACTTCCTTACCAGGCAGCCTTTGCTTTGTATCAGCTGTCAGAGAATGACTAAGAACATTTTGTAAAACAGACATGTCCAGTTTATAACAAACCATAGCTCAGCAATGCAAGACAACACACTTACTGCTTCTGAGGAGAGAAATTATTTCAAATCAGCTTCCTCCTTCCTCCCTAGACTCAACTTTTGTTGACTGAAGTATGCTGTATCAGAAGTACTAACAGTCACCACAATATAAGGATATAAAGTTACGTTTTGGTAGGCAAGAGAATGAAACTTGTGTTCTTACAAAATTACTGCTGCACTTTGGAAGAGATATAAATAAGGATTTTACAAGTTTTTTTTTCACCTACTGCACACTGAGTAGTACTGCAGTTGATTTTGCTTAGAGCTAAAAATTCCCTAAACACTGAAAAGTATTCACTTTCTATGTTTCAGGAAGCGATTAATGACAGGGAACAGCCAATACCAGTGGAAAGCATCATATAGCTAAGCAGCATGTTGTTCTGTAGGTCGTTACAGCGTTACAGCTTCGTTTGTGGAGGTTATTATCTATGTCGCACTTTTCATCCTCGAAAGATTGAAAACATAGACTAAGAATAGTTTGAAAGGAACTGATCCCAGTGGCCCATTTCAGGCTCTCAGGAGCAAGACAAAATGGTGGATGCATCTAGCAGGCAATCAGCTGCAAGCATCCAGCATCCTCACACAGACTTCTTGGATGAACATATTTACATTACTTCCACAGCTCTTCATACCCACACCAAAACAAAATGACAGTGGTAAAGATGACTAGTTAGCTGCTGACACTGTTTGACAGCTCCTGATCATGGGCTTGTCTGGAAGCAGAGACACATAAGAACAAAGTGGTAAAGTTTATAAGCGCTGCCTGAAGTTTACTTGAAGAGAAATCGCTTCACAAACCAAAACAGCCTGAGCGTCGGGCAGCGCCGGATCCAGCACGGCTGCTCCGTTCTCCAGGGGCTGGAAAGAGGTGGGAGAGAAGAGAGGGTAAAAAAGAAATAAATCAGAGGCAGGGAGGTGTGAGCTGTGGGGAAGGAGGGCTGGGCGTGGAAACGGGGAGAGAGGAAGGAGGAAAGAGAGGAAGTAAGGAGAATAGGGGAGAAAAGTCACAAGAAGGGGTGAGAAAAGAGGGGGGGAGAAGGGAAGAAGAAGAAAAGGGGGGGGGGAGGGAGAGGAGAGGTGCGGGGAGGGGGGGGGAGTAGAGGCGAGGGTGGAGCGGGGGGGGGGCGAAGGAGTCCTGGGCATGGCTTTTCACCCCTCTTCACAGCCCAATCTGTAAAAACACCAGAGGGGACATGCCTTGGCCTTTCACACTGTGGGACTGGGGTTTTTTAATAGCTTTTTTTGTTGAGGGGGTTGAGCATTTTTGACTTTTTCCTTTTATCTTCTCCCCTTAATTTTACATTTTGGCTTTGAGGTTTTAGAGGGCTTTTTTAAAAAAAATTTTTTGTGGGTGGGTGTGTGTTTGTTCTGTTGGTTTTTTAATATGCATTTTTGGCTTTGTTTTTGGTTTGGAGATTTTTTTACTTGGTTTTTTTTGGCCCCCTTTCTTTCTGTCCTTGGGATTTCTTTTTGATTTTAATTTAGCCCCTCCCAATAGCTTAGCACAGCTGTGACAGTGCAGCTTTACTGGTGAGTTCTGTACACCAGGTAGGGAGTTTTCATGAATGATGCAGAGCCTGCTGCAGTGAGAAAAAGAGCAAACACCTCACAAATAGGAACTTCACACAGAGCTGCACTGATTTCACCCATCATCTGAAAGAACTGCAGAAGAGATCCTTCTTTCATAAGATACCATCCAGTGCTCTAAATCTACCAGAAATAATGCAAATAAAATGTTTCTGGGGTTTTGTTTGGGGTTTTTTTTGAAGTCTAGTCCAATGCACACGTTATGCCCCTTCTTCCAAAGGTCATAAACTCTCCTTTTCTTCTCCGAGTTCCAGGCAAACCTCTCTACTCAGGCAGGCCGGAGTCTCCTTCCGCGACGGGCCGTCTTTTGGCACATGGGGACAACCTGCTCCAGGGCCTTTAAGATTCCCATCTGGAAGAGTCTCCAGCCTTCCTGGACTCCTCTGCCCCGCAGAAAGGTCTCAGGAGAAACTCTCTCAACCAGGGGCCCAAACAGGCCAAAGTCAGCCCTCTGGAACTCCAAGGTGGCAGTTCTGCTGACCCCTCTCCTTACTTCTCCAACAATCAAAATCTCTCTCGTTTCAACACCGTTCTGACTCTTTCAAGCATATCAAAAGAAAGAAGTTCCAATCAAGGTTGGGCTCACTGGGCATATGACAGTAGTAGGCAAATATTGAGGCAGTGTCAGAGCATTCATGCTTGTCTCCCTGCAGCTGTGGTGAAAGGCTCAGGATTCAAAAGAAGTCAACAGCAGTCTTTGCAGTGGGTTAACTTGGTATTGTAGGCATTGTCCCAGACATAGTCTAGATTAAGTTATTAGACTTCTAATGTGGTCAGTAGATATTTTGCAAAGTATAAAAAGGGAAGAGAATAAATAGGTAATTATGAAGTATGGGTTACAGAACTAGGAAAGAGAAACCTTCTTTAGCATCCCCTAGGCAGTGCTTCTTCCTCCGGCCTCCTGATCCTACATTAATTGGATCTTGTTTGCAAAATTATACTGTTTCCACAGCCAGTCGCATTAAGTGGGAGACAGAGGGGCGTGTTGAAAGATGATGTGAATTTTGGTAAATTTAAAAGTAATTGTAAAGTTTATCAGCACATAAACCCACATGTAGATTTCAAGTTTTGCTGCTTTTCCACCTCTACGCCACCTTTTAAAATTCTTTCAGTAAAACTGGCCAATTTTCTACTCCTATCCTGAGATGATCAATACTCCCTAAGTGAGACACCTTTTGAAGTACTTCAGGACACATTTTGAGACAGTGTGGTGTTGTGTAGCTTTACCTCCATGTACACCGAATTATATGATCACCAGGAATCTATGTAGTGTTTTGACTTAATACTTTTAATTCCCTTTTTTTGAACATTTTCAGATAGTTATTAAAAAACGAGAGCCTTTAAACTTTGGGATTCCAGAGGGAAACACAGGATTCTCTAGCAGATTAGCAGCTACACAAGATATTCCTTTTATTCACCAGTCTGTAAGTATTCTCTGAGTATTGATCTTGTATTTGACAGTTAGATAACTTCTGTAGCAGAAGGAATAGTCTGCTTAAGGTCTGCACTGTGAGGAGGAATATAGTTGGATCATATCTTCAGACAATGTGTATTTGTACAAACTTATCTCAGACAAGATTATAGTTCCAGTCACCTTTCCAGAGGGAATTGAAAGTTAACTCATAAATGTAAGATATTTAGAGAGCAGATCAGTCAGGGTTATCCAGCCTCAAGATAAGAATAGTGGTGTCTTGCATGTTCCTGGTACAGGAGGGACATGTCTGATTTCCTCTCCCACTTTCCCTTCTTCTTTGTGGACACAGCAGCTGCTACAGCCCTTGAAGCAAAGGAGGCTCCTTGTGACACAAAGCAAGTACTGGATCTGGACAAGACCTCTTACCTGTTTAAAACAATATAGTTGGCTAATAAAGAAGTATTTTGATAATGTCTGGACTGTAAACAACTGAAATTCAATTACTCCAACTGAAAGGCTTTGATCACTAACTAATTTTATGAAATCAATAGAATAAGAAAACAAAATCACTTTTCTATTGTAGGTAGAACAACCATGGTTTGAGACAACACTGACTTTTTTATTTTATACCCCAAACAGCAGTTTTTAGTCAAGCAGTGCTTACTAGAATGAAATGATTGCAAAAGTATTTCTTTAATTCCCACATATGGTATCATATGCTCTAGTAGATAAGGATGTGAATATAAAGTATGTATATGATATGTAAATTGAAGATGTTCCCATCCCAGACTTGTTCTTATTAGAGGTGAAATGGATGGAGCCATGTCACATCCAGTTTAGCATCCTTCCAGCCTGACTTTGTCACAGCTCACATACTCTGTAATTTCAGTGTTGCTCTGGGCTAAACTGGGGATGGGAGGGGGAAGGGCAGGAAAGGTATTTTTGGAATAGGGCAGGAAATGCATCTTGAAGAGCAGAGGAAGACTTGGGGTTTGTCTGTGGTTTGGTTTCTTTTCTTTGGGGGGGAGAGTGGGTGAGAGGCTTATTAAAGAGAAAAGAAATCCTCTGAGAATGACTCACAAATCATTAAGTTCTCAGGAGCCCTGATAAAGCAAAGAAGAAATCAGCTGTAACAATTCTCAATACTTGAATTTTCAAAGCCATCCATTTAAGCTGCTTTCAGCAGACTAGTTGAGCATTTTGTCAAAAATGGTGCTTTAGGTACTTTAAATATTGAAACTGATCCTTGCAGCAAGATTTGAGATAAAAGACTGCAAAAATGTCTTTTTCCACCTAATTCATCTTCTTTCTGATGCTGAAGATTGTTCTTTGTCTGTCAGGATGCTAATAATCTGTTTGCCTGGGAGAATAACTTCTTATTTTGCAATGTGCTTGTAAAGAGTGATGTTTGTTTACAGAGATTTGATTAACACAGAAGCATTTGTTCAGGACTTAGATGCATTCTCAAATATTTTGGATCTTGGAAATGCTCCTCTGAGTTTTCAGCTCCTTTTTGCCTGTTTCATTATGTCAAATTATCCAAAAGAGCTTCTGAGGAATGAAAATCTAGAGTATGGTCTCGGTGCTAGTAAATACTTTAGCAGATACTTTATGCCTATTCTAGATGCTCTTATGTGAAAGTTTCTCCTTTTGGGTACCCATTATTTCCTTGTCCTTTAATGCCCTCATTTTTTCAATGGAATTTAGTCTTAGACTTAAAAGAAAAAAAAATAAGGCGTCAAACAGGCTAAAGAATCAAGGATTTTGTTTTCCTTTCTTTATAAAGTGTGCTGGAGATAGGAAGGGGCACCCTGTAAAAAGGCAAAAGAGTCTTGATGAGAGGCTTGGTGCATGTGCTTCCTTCTCCAGGTGACCAGTGTCTCTGAGCTCCCCAGGGCTCCCTTCCTTTTTTCTTGGTACTCTCAAGTGTTGATCCTCCTCATGATGTGTCTTGGCCATGTCAGCAGGTGCCCAGAAGCAAATGGGTTGATGAAGATATTTTTTCACCTACCTTTGCATCTTCCTGTCTTGCAGGTACCTGTCAGGAACTTGAGCACTGCAATGATCTGCATTTCCCTCATAACACAATGCAGTTTTGACTTACTGTTTCTTTCTACCTCCTGTAAGGTACATGGTGACTTGTGACTGGTAGTCCTAGGCACCAGTCATTACTCCAATACAATGCTTGAAACAGGAATTTCCTTTAATCTCAAAATTGCTCATTGCTTTGCAGAAAAACTAAACCATGGGAAAAGTTAGCAAGTGGAAAAAAACATTTCCAGAGGGTACAAAAAGAAATCAGTAGCTTGATTTCCTTTTTAAATGAATCTGAACAATAAATTCCATTGGTATTCTGAGAATTATTTATTATTATTTTTTAAGTGTGCTCACCTACAGCTAAATCTAGAAAGACAACAATCCCAACAGGCTCTGATTTGTAAGATGGTTATAGTCTCCCAGAGCCTGATTTTTGCCGTATTTGCCCCATGCCTGTATTTCTTCTGGAGCTTCACCCTTTTGATGACTATCATTTTTCTTCAGCATGATGATACTTGTGGACTTCATGATTATTTAAGTTTAGGAGCTAGCAGTATCCAATCCCTCCCTTGTTGGACTGCATCAGTGACAAGCAAGACCATTCAGTTACTGGAGCACCACAGTGCAGTAATGTTGCTCAAGCATTTTTAAAACTCAGGAACAAGTTTTCTGATATTCTTCTGTCCCATTCTCTGTGCAGTCTTGATTCACAGCTAAAGACAGTTGGCTTTTTAAATGTCTTTTCTCTACAGGAGGCAGTGCTGAGATCTTTGTTTTGCTGTAGTCACCATTATCAGTGTAGTCACACTAAATGTCAGATCTCATTTTCACCAGGCAGGCCTAAACTATGGTACGTGCCAATCCAAACAAAAATACCATCAATGGACTAAATTACTTTGTCAGTGCTACAAAACCCATTCCTGGGCATTTCAGAAAGCTTTTGAAAGGAAAGAAAAAAAAAGCAAAAAGCATCCTAAGATCAATGTTTTCTCATTCAAAGTTCATGCGATCTATTAATTTATCAGGTATGTGTTTTTATTGGATCTTACAAACCTCGAATGGCTGAAGGTGATTCTTTTCTAAAATAAATGAATTAAAAATATAGCCACCACCCTATGCACAAGGATCAAATTGCTTCTGAGACTTTCTATGGATGTAGAAAAAAATAACTAAAACACTGAAGTTTTTGGCTAGCTGGTAACTTCTTCCAGCACTAACCTAATATGAGTTTGCTGCTGTTTTAATTTGTCTTATTTTAAGCATCATTGTGAAGTGTGTAAACCTCCTTGTGTCACCATTTCTCTTTGAGATCAGTGGATTCTGCTGCTCTGCTCTTAATTCATGGCCTTAAAATACTTTTCCATTTAGTTTCCAGGTTTTAATGATCATAGGAGAAAGGGATCTGTAGAGATACATCCATGTCTGAAGTGTATTAATGGATCTGTGTTGGACACAGCTCCTTCCTTCGGTCTGATAACTGCAATTCCTTAAGTTTTGAGACCTTGAAAATTCTTCTTTTGCTTTTGTCATGTGAAGGATATCCATTTCCATTTCATTTTTGGCTGACTGTAGAGCACCAGCATCCAGGCCAAACCATCTGTGACAGTCTCTATCAGGAAAAAGAAGATAACTATACCTAACTATACCCAGGAGTTTTATCAGCCACAGCTGTTATGCTGTTTGCTGTAGAAACTTTTCTTTGAAATATATGACCAAAGATTAAACTCTAAGACTGAGGTTTCAGCAAACCTCATACAGGTGATAGTTTTCATTGTCCTGATTTGTCGGAGCAAATTGCTAAAGGAGCAACGCTAGTGCAGGGCAGGAGCTTTCACATGGGGCTAGTGTGTATAAGGGCAAAGTGAAATGGTTAGAAATGGCATCGTTATCCAGGTTTTGAATAGAAATGCAAACTTTAACCTCTAGGGTTATTCTGTAAGCCTACTATGCTGTTCCTGTTAACCAAGAAGGATGTTTGGAGATGGACAGTGACAGTGGTCAACAGTCCCCTTAAGCATTTGTTTCCATACTTTTGAAAGTCAAATATAATGTGCGGGAACTGGTGGGGACTGTTCGGGAACTGGTGGGGACTGGTGGGGAACTGGCAGGGACTGGCGGGGACTGGTGGGGACTGGTGGGGACTGGTCAGAACTGGCGGGGACTGGTGGGGACTGGTCGGGGACTGGTCGGGAACTGGTGGGGACTGGTCGGGGACTGGTCAGAACTGGTGGGGACTGGTCAGAACTGGCGGGGACTGGTCGGGAAGTGGCGGGGACTGGTCGGGAAGTGGCGGGGACTGGTGGGGACTGGGGGGGGAGGGTGGGGGGTGGGGGGGGACTGGGGGGGCGGGGTGGGGGGTTGGGGGGGAGAGGGAGGGGACAGACCTCAGCTAAGAAAAGCACTGATCTGACTGATCCATTTTGGGGCTCTTTTTCATATCAGAGCTATATCTTGACAAATGTCACTTACTTAGAAAAATATCTTCAAATTATTGAATAAAGGGCTGTTTATTTCTGCTGCAGTTGGAAGCATATATTTGTGTCATGGTAGCAGCTCATCATTTATATTTTATCTTTTGGGAAACTAGGATTTGTATTTTGAGAAATATTGGTTAATTTACCCCACATGCTACCTCAGAATAAATTGGAATATACCTAACTCATTAGCATGAAATTTACCCATAGTAGGTTTATTTCATGTAATTAGTTTAGAGATCTGTTATTTTTAGATGTATTTCTTTGTGGCTGAATTTAAAAGATACTCAGGTGATTTAAGTGTGTTCTTACTTTGCTTACACTTGGAGCACTTGCCTTGTATATTATACCTGTATTCAGGAGTTGATAGTGCCTACAGTATATGTGGGGCTCAGGTGAGGTCAGTGCTACATAGTTGGGCCCTTGACACCAGTGGTTCTACTGTAGGTAAATATTTGTCATCTGACAGATGTGCCGTTTTCCTGCCCATGTCCTTTTCAAGTAGAGTTTATTTCCATAATTTTTGCAACAGAGGTTAATTCCATAGGCTGGAGTTGGAAGGGCTTTGGGAGAAAAATGCTGGTGATAGAGCACACTCACAAGCCTGATGTTGCAAAATATGTCAGGAGGTTGTGTAGAGCTATTTTCAGGTTCCATATAATCACCCTAGAATTTCATTTGGCCATGTAACGTATTTTATCTTCACAGAGGCAACACACATGCACCATAAAGGGTACATTTAATGTGTATTTTTAATTCCATGCTATAAAATTACTAATTTGCAATAATGAGGGGGAGACCATTTTAGGAATTACTGTATTGTGCAAATTAGCAATTGAACAAGCACAATTAAAAAAAAAAAGTATCACATAATGTAGATAATCTGCTTTGGTGTTTGTGTTTGTACATGTAAAATGTGCATAAATGTGCACAAAAGTTCTGCAAAGATTCTCCCATTTGTAGATCTATTTAAATGCATTTCTGATGAGAGAGCTTTATCACTTCTGATATTAACATTAATCAGAACTAATTGTACTTGTTAAAATGAGACAATTTTCCATGATTAACAATAGTAGCTTCAGTTTGCATAATTTTATAATATTTGGAGCAGATGAGTCTAATCTCCTGGAAAAAAAAAATTCTTCAAAATAATAATAACCAATTATTTAATCATGTCTTAAACATATCTGTGAATCACCAGCACCAAAGTAATACTTTATAATTTACCCAAAGATTGGCACACCCTATTGTTAGAAATCAAGAAAGGATTGCTGCTTCCCAACCACAAGAAATCTCTAAGCGAGGAGCCCGTAAGAAATGCTGGACAAAAGAGGAGGAGGAATTATTGATTAAACTGGTGGCTCAATTCGAGGGCAATAGAAACATTCATCAACTTATTGCAGAACATATTACAACTAAAACAGCTAAACAAATCAGTGACAAAAGGAGATTGTTGACCAAGAAAACAGTTGAAAAGGAGAAAATTGTCCCTGGGACGAGCCACCGAACCAGGAGAGCGGTAATGGACCATAATCACCATGATAAGGAAGAACAAAGAGAGGCTTTCATAGGGAATGTAAAGTTTTTAACAGCTTCTTTTGTCCTCCTGTTGCAGCTTACAGTCCTTTTATTTATTTTATTTTTATTTTTCTGGTCTTTCTATAATGTCTTTTGTTTGCCATACAGCTTTCTGACAGATATACACTTAGAGTGTCTGCAATGACATTCTTAATCTCTACACCACCTGAAAATATTTAATCCTTTTAGCTCTTAATTCCTTTGTAACAAGCCTATACACCAGCTACCCTTTTTGAAATTAAGAGCTCTTGTAGTAGATTTCTATTCTTGATTCTCTTAAGAGGACTGTTAACACTAAATATATTATGTGCACTTTTATTTGTGCGCCATCTAAACTTTTGAGACACAAGATGGGAACAAAAACATTCAACATGGATGACTTCAGAAGAATTTCACTACAGTTCCCAAGAAATTTCAGAAACAGAGCAAATAAATTAATTTTTTAAAAAAAAAAGTCCACAGCAGACCTGTTTCCCAGCTCTGACAAGGGAACACCCATCCACCTTGGTGCTGCTATCTCTTTCCCAGTTCTGAAAGCTCACCAGATCATTCTTAAAGTAGCTTTATTTATTCTCACCTACCAGCCATTTCCAGCTCTGTGTAGCTTTGATGGTATCTGCAAAATCAATGAGCTCCACAGGAGCTAAAACACAGAAAAAAACCTGAACAAGTAATAAAACTTTCAAAAACTAAGCACACAATTTTCAGTTAAAATCAGAAGACATCTGGTAGACTAAGACATAAGAAAGAAGGGTGCATGTGACACTACCAGCTAGTCCTCCATGCTTAAGGCTCTGTAAAGGTAGATAGGTTTTCCCTATCCCCTCTTTCCCTCCTCAGGTAGAATTTTTTCCTCTCTCTCCCACACAAATTCCCTGGATATTTTACAGTCAGACCCCTCTGTGATTGACTTTGGGACTAATTCACACCTCCTAGGGATATTTCCAAAAGAACTACAACCCTAAAGAACAACTGCTCTCTTCTGATTTACTCTAAAGATTATTTTAGAAATCTGAAGCTGCTGTTCTTTTCTTGTCTAATGCAATTACCAGTACAAGGAATAATCTAATTAGAAGGCAACAAGGATACATTTTAATTGTTCTAATAAATTATGTTAATGCTTTATTCTTGCAGTCAGGTTTAGTAAGTAATCATTTGACAAAGTGACAGCTTGTCTTACAGTGCTAGCAAATATAACTTTAGTTTTATCTGACTAATAGCAGACTTGCAACCCTGTATTAGAGGCTTTAGGATCTTCAGGTGCATTGAAGATTCTTGAAAATCTTTTTCCACCTTATACTGGTGGTCCAGTAGCTCCCAGTTAGCCTTAACCCCATCCCAGTAGCTCCCAGTTACGCCCAAACCCCCTCCCAGGAGCTCCCAGTAGCTCCCAGTTACACCTAAGCCCCCTCCCAGTAGATCCCAGTTAGCTTTAACCCCATCCCAGTAGCTCCCAGTTAGCCCAAACCCCCTCCCAGTAGCTCCCAGTAGCTCCCAGTTACACCTAAACCCCCTCCCAGGAGCTCCCAGTTAGCTTTAACCCCATCCCAGTAGCTCCCAGTTACGCCCAAACCCCCTCCCAGGAGCTCCCAGTTACCTTAACCCCATCCCAGGAGCTCCCAGTTAGCCCAAACCCCCGCTCTCTTACTGGAATAAGAAGTGCTGGCACAGGGGATCACTGCTGCAGGCTGGGGCTAGGAGGGAGCTGAAGAGGTATCCTGCTCCCTCCCTTGGGGGACTCTCTGGGGACTAGAAAAAGGATCTAAAGAACACCTTCTCCTAGTGACTCTCCTGTTCAGAGCACAGATATCTAAAGGAATGTCTGATTTAGTGGTGCACATTCACTGTGCTCAAGTGTCTGTATCACATGTACCACATAATAACATGGGAATCAGCTGTCACCAACCTGCATGGTTCTCTCCTCAGGTCTTCAAGCACATGGACACTTGAACTTGTTCTCATTACCAGCAATCTATATTGCCTGTGCAAAAGCTTTAGAAATTTATGGCTGAAAGGAGCCAAGTGATCTCTGCAAAGAAGTCAGGATGGAAAAGAAAAACGCATGTGTGGGATTTCCTCCAACTAGAGCTCTGTCCCTCACTTGTATTTCTGCACCTCACAACCCTTTAATATGATCACCCACAGAACTCTTCTGATGCAGAGAAGGGGCAAATGCCTTTCCATCAGCTTTCTTGGTAATGAGTCACTTAATCTCTTTTTACCTTAGCTCTTTTCTCTTTACATAATATTACATAATGCTACAGAAGTGTTCTATTTCCCATTGAGGAATCTCAACATGTAACCATAGCGTTAACCGCTTTGGTATGATTTTTGTCAGGAATATTTTGGTTAAGGTACCTCAAGTTAAATCATTCATTGGGATCAAGTATTTGCATTTTTCCCGATTGTTCATTATTAACCAATCGTACGTCATGTGCGTTGTAGGTAGGTCAGCTTGCCTTGTGAGGCATTGGGGGTAATAAGCTGCCTTAACAAATGCTGGTCACTTAAACCATTCGTAGGCAATTCCCTGTTTATTTGGTAACTGGGGGATGTGTTGGCTTCACGTCACTTTCACATGTGAAATAGCAGTTTTTCCTGTCAGCAGATTGACTTCTTCAGTTACCAGTTGTCCCTGTCCCCTCCCTCCTGACCCTCAGCCCTCAGCTATTGATAGCCATTGATCAGATCCCTCTCAGGCTTCTCCTCTCCAGACTGAACACCCCCAGGGCTCTCAGCCTCTCCTCCCCAGGCAGTGCTGCAGTCCCTTCAGCATCCTTGTAGCCCTCAGTTGGACTCTCTCCAGCAGATCCCTGTCCCTCCCAAACTGGGGAGCCCAGAACTGGATGCAGTATTCCAGTTGAAGCCTCAGCAGGGCAGAATAGAGGGGGAGGAGAATCTCCCTGGCTCTGCTGGACACACTCCTCAGAGTTTAAAAAGGCTATAAACCAGGTCTGGGTTTCTCATGTGTGGGTTGCAAGAAGCAGCTCAGGTAGTTTCAGAAGCATTAGTCCTGAATCCCTGGTTCAGGGAGAAGGAGGGAGAAAGATGTGTAGGCACATAGCCAGTTCAGATTTACCAGCTCCTGATGCTGTGCTCTGCAGCAGTGGATGTGCTGCTTCCAGTTGGCTCAGGAGAAGAAAAGCTGTGTTTTAAGGTATCCAAATGAACCTAATATGGGTACCTTAGCAACACTACAAATATTAGGGCCGAACCATAGGCTCAGACAGTGGCCCTTAATTGCTCACACATTCCTTGGTATGATTTGGCCCAATTAACTCTCTTGCGGACCACTCTTTGATGCTGGGGGGGCGGGGGGGGGGGGGTGCCGCCGCAGTCCCTCCCCAGCTCCGCCCCAGGCTCTTCCCAGCTCCAACCCCAGGAGACCTCGGTGGAACCTCCCAGGAGGGCCCCTGGGGGCTTGGGAGCGGCTCCTTGAAATCCCAGTTGGACCAGTCCCTGGGTTGGACTGGGAGGGGTTGGGTTGGGCCTGACTCAGGAGCTGCTTCGGTTCGGGCTTGTCCCGGACCAATCAGCGGCGGGGTCATTAAGGGGCCTCCTTAATGAGCTGCGGGTGCTTAATTAGCGGGCGGTAATTAACCCTGGGCTGGGACACGGCGGGGGTGGAGTACACCTATTACTTCAGCTGTTTGAACTGGTATCCAAGATGTTTTGCAAATTTGATCAACTGAATTGTGGAGGGGAAGATAAAGAATTGCCCAAAAACATTTCATCTTAAAAACAGTTTGGATTCACCCAAGAGGATTCATTAGGGCCATACCCTAAGATACCTATGGAAGAAGAACATGTTGGCAGGCATCACTAAGTTGCAAATCTGACCCTAGGAAGTAGAAGTTTCCATCTAAACATTTGTATCATTAATCTTTCCATGTCTTTTAATTTAAAAGGCTAAATCTGTGTTTAGAGCTGAGGTCATGGCATCATTTCATAGAATTCATCTGCAAACTTGATCACATGGCTATTTTCCTGCTTTCACAGATTATTTCTGAATATCCTGGACAGTAAAGCTCCTCAGGGGAAGCAGGCAGTGACCTCTTTTCCTTTGTAAAGAAAAAAGATCCCATTTCTTTCTGCCCTTTGTCTCCGGTCTTTTAATGGAGGAGAAGTCCAAGGAATAGATGTAGTCTGATTTATTTCCTTTAATTTCTTACCAGGGTCACTCAGAAGCACTCCTGAAGCCATACTGATGTCATCTTCTCTTCCCCTGGCACTGTTTCACCTCCTCATTTCTGCAGATCTCTTGTGCTCAGATTTTTATGTTGTTTAAATGTAGCATCAGAATAACTTTTTTTTTTTTTTGCTATTTCTTTTAGACACATGTGATTAAATATTCTGTAACAGTAATTACATTACTATACATTTCATATAAGGTAAGATTTTTTTTCTCTCTTCAATCAATGTTTTGGCACTTTTTAGTTGTACAGAACTTTCCTTTTCTGAAAAAAGGAGGTTGTTACAAATAACTCCATTCAAGATTTGTAGCTGAATGTTAGAAATTGGGATAGATTACTTGAAGCACAAGTACCTTTATGCCTGTGAAACTGAACATAAAGGAGCAGTTGGGCTCATTTGATCCAAAACAATTGTTCATAGATATAGACAGCTTCACAAAGACAAAACAAAAACCTGGTTAAGAGTTATACAACTATCTCTTTCATCTGTCAATAGAAAAAAAAACAAAAACCAGGAAGTTGTATGGTTGTCCAATTTGCACTAAAAAGCCGTTCTCCGTGAACAAAATCCACTGCACTGGTTTACCATCTAATTAAGTTTATTAAAAGTCTGACCTATCAGATTGATGGCCTCAAGAAAAATCTATTTGAATTCAGTGATTAGCTCACATATTACAAAGCTAAGAGGTTTTTCTTTCAGCTCAAAGGCGCACATAGCATCATGCCAAGATGATAACAACAGCTGCCAACAGTTCAAATGCAAGGTGAAGATCTATGTGCTCTTCCTTTTGAATTATATCTAGCTAGATATAATATAGTATACATACTGTATATACTATATTATAGTGTATATATATAGTATAACTAGAATGTTAACTATCAGATCTTTTCTGGAGAGATGATAAAGAAGACTTTATAGACCCATTCTATAATTACTTTAACGAAAAGATGTTACAGAAACTGTTTTATGTCTCTTTATGATTCCTTCCCATTTGGAATAAAAACACATGTAATTTTATTTCTGATGTCTCAGTTCTCTACTGGCAATTTTGAAGCCCCCAAATTACATTGTAATGTAGTCAAAATGTTGGAAAACTTTTACTTTTTGAATAGAAAAGTATTTTTCCAGTTCTTACCTCTTCAATCAATCATAGTACAGAAATAAGTAACAACCAGCAATAGACTATCTGCATGGCCAATTTCTGACAGAGTGGGCAAAAAATACTTTTACAACAGTGAGTAAACATTCTGATTTACAGAACCCAATGTGGTTGCCTGACAGCATATACACTAGGTGCAGAAAAATGGAAGTGATTGATTTAGAAAGGCTGTTACACAGCAGAAAAAGCACATATTCACTGAGAAAGTGACTGAATCAAAAGACAGCACAATTAGAAATGAAGACAAGCATTAAAAGTGTAGAATCCCTTCTTGATGCCCTTCACTTCCCTCACCATATTAAACTCTAGATAGGCTTTGACTTTACTAATTCAATCCCAGCATATTCAGATAGTGTCTGCATATTCCCTCGGGGTGACTTGATGCTGCTTCTACTTCTTATCTTATTCTTTTGTTTCCTGGAGTTTTGTCAGGAGCTCCATGTTCATCCACAAGGGCTTCCTGCTGCCTTTGCTTCAGTTCCTGCTCGTTGGGCTGGACTGTTCTTGACTTTGGAAGAGGTGATCCTTGCAAATCAGCCAGCTCTCCTAGACCCCTCTTTTCTCCAGGACTGTATCAACATGTAATTCAGACAAGGCTTCTGAAATGACTATCCAGCTTCTTGAGGCCACATGCTTTTTATTGCCACAGTACTTGGGAAAATGTGAACATTCCTCTAACAGAGGAATGATGGAAGTACCGACAGGTTAATGTCTTCCAAATATAAGTATCTCAAATCAATGTATTTAATGCACAGAAACTTTTCTTTTTGGCTCATTGTTCTAAGTTCCTCTCAGATTTTTATTTACCTTTGACTTTATAGCTTATATAGATCACTTGTTTTACAGTGGCCCTCAGAGATTCTTTGGTGGATGTTATTGCTGCTGAATTAATTTCTTTTCTATGTAATAATAATTAACTGCTCAGGGATTCAGTGAATATATTTGAGAGGTGACTCAAGCATATTCTCAAAATATGACAGAATGTTAGGGGTTGGAAAAGACTTCAGTTGTACTCAATGATCTTTAAGGCTTTTCCCATCCTATTCCATGGTTATTTTACTTCCATTCTATGGTTATTTACTTCCATCTTTTTCTGCCCATTATGAACTGAAATAGAGAACAACTTTTGAGCAGCCATGACGTTTCAGATGTTCTTGTGCATCTAGACTTTAAACAACCTTATGTTCTATGATTATTGTTGCTTTTGGGTAGCTTAGCAACATCTGTTCCAGGAGAATTGTAATTAAATACAGTGATGAACACATCCAAGATACAAATAGGAAGCTATCAGAAAAGTGAAGTACCACCAAATCTGACAAGAACAAGATTCTTCAGTTTCATGAAAGCTGTAAGAAGTCAACAAGATTAACAGCCCCTGAAAGCATGAACTGTGGCAGTTCATAGACACTCCATCTGTCTGAGCTCAGTAAGTGGAGGAAGGTGGAGGTACTGACAAAACTGCAGTGCTTTGCCTGAGAAAGGGGAACAGATGTGGCTGTGTTGCTTTTTAGAATCATTAGATTTGCAACAATTGTTTTCAACTGGGTTGTTTCAGTAATGTTAAATTAGTTAGAGTTTTCAGTGAGATTTCTCTGAAACAGTTTTATAGTTAAATACAGTTTAAAGCCATATGCTTCAAAAAACTGATAAAAGTAAAGCCATGTCCTGAACATCTGTTTCCTCTGGCACCCACTACTTTGAGATACAAAATATTATTCACCCTACCCTTCCTTTCAGAGCACATTCTGAATGCACAGTTTGCCCCAGGCCTTTAATATCCCTCATATATGGCTCAATGGGTATAATTGTGGAGACTGGCTGAGAGGTGAAACAAAAAGACATACTTAAGACTAGATCTGGTGATCAAGGTAGAGTAACATGGAGCTATGGCTTCAGTTCATT
Source organism: Actenoides hombroni (assembly GCA_024336885.1). NCBI lineage: Eukaryota > Metazoa > Chordata > Aves > Coraciiformes > Alcedinidae > Actenoides > Actenoides hombroni. The sequence goes on from WUAM01002231.1 coordinate 27,133, forward strand.
TTGTCTCTGTCATAGCATTGTGGGTGTCAGTGCAAACAGGACAATCCAGCACAGGCAGACACCACACAAATATTTTACAATGATATTGGAAGGACTGTCCTGTCTCCACCTCTGCTGCAGCATAGGTCCTGGCAATACTTCAGAAAGACCCAGCATATACATTTAAATAGGAAGCAAAAGTACCTACTGAACAGTTGTATTTAATAGGAAAAATCACAGTTATGCTGAATGCAACTAATCAGTAATTTCTACTCTTTTTTTTACTTGAAATTTTTCCTAGATGTAAAACAATAGTATTGCCTATCAAATCACTGTGTAAAATAAATAAATGCATCTGCATTTATTTTTTTTTATCTGGCAATATGGCTACCATTGGACAATGCTATTCCACAGAAGACAAAATATAACCCACTAAAATCAAAACAGTCAGGTTGTTAATGACTCAGGCAGCTGAAGTCAAAGAATTAACTGAAATACAATAGCTGTTAAAGCCATCAAACCACCACAAAGATCAGTTTCTACCCATTGTAGAGGATAGTAAAGGATAACAATGTATGTATGTGCTTCCTGCTGTCATTCCTTTGCAAAAGAAGAAATTCCCAAAGCAGACCAGTAAAGGCTGACCCCTGTAAGTGGGACTTGTAGGGATCTCTTCAGGCAGAGAGGGAAACAGACTGCTAAGCAATCAAGCAAGTCTGAAATATGTTGCTGCAAGTCAGGGAGTTTGAAGGAAATCAAGAAGCATTTTTCACTGGTTGTATCATCTCCTTTAGTGCTACCTGTTAATGAGTGATGGCCTGTCCCCAGTACATTGCAGTTTCTTCTTCTGATGTCTGCTCTTCTTGCACGACATGAATTTTCATTAACATGGGTCTAAAGATGGAAAGCAATCAGGAAAATGAGTATGGTTTCAAAATATAGAGATGAAACTTGGAATACTTTCAGGGTGCTTTGTAGATTTATTGGTTTATGGGTTAACCCATAAACCAATAAATCTACAAAGACCCAGCAAACAAAAAATTCCTCTTTAGCTAAAGATGAAGCTTTTTCTTAATACTCATCTGATCTGTGACATTGCTCCAATAGAAAAGCTGAGTGCACCTCCACCATGACACTACTCAACAGACAGAAGGGAAATGAAAGAAAGTCTATTATTACCAAACTACTATTCAAACAATTGTCTGTGCAGTGCATTCCTCATTTGCCCTGCTGCAATCAGAATGAGTTTTGGTATTGGCTGGAACAGCACTTTTTCCCTTGAAGCACTCAGCACCAAGATGGATACTGTGCTTTCAGTTCTGCCTGGGAAATGCAGTACCAGCCATTTATGCACCGCTCCCATTAATTGTCTTTATATATGTGAAACTTCCTTTTCCTTTCAAAATAAATCCAACACTGAAGAAAAATGTTTAATCAAGAAATACCAATAGAAACATATCTTTTTAACAACTTATATTAAGATTTAGTTAAAGATTAAAGCCTACTCAGTTTTGAAATCATCACTTACACGAAGTGGTCAAACCCTCATCACTTAACTGTAAGGTAAGGGAGAAGGAAATGCAACACACAGTCTGTCTCCAGAAGAAATTATTACTTTTTTCTTCTTTTCAGCATTCTTCACTACTGCTAGATACATAAGATCTTTCAGTTGCCATTTTTCAAAGCGTCTTGATCCCAAATCCTTTATTACATCCCTATTTAAAGAGATTTATTGCATGATTTTTCTTACACCAAGCCATTGCTACAAACAGCATTCGGTACAGTACTTCTTAATTTCCAGAGCAAAATGCTGTAAGCCATTCTGTTATTTATTAGTTAATCACAAAATGCATATATATGCAATGAAATATTAATGTACAATTCCATATTAAAATATTTAATTTGAAAGTACAACAGATGTCAGGAATGTATAGTAGTAGTTTCACAGTTTCTATTCTAAAGTTATTATATTATTTTTTTTTGCCAGTGCAGGAGTTGCTGTTTGGTTTGGGTTTTTGGCGGCGGCTGGCTGCCCGGCAGCGCGGCCCTGCCCGCGGCCGAGCCCCGCACCCCGGCTGCCGCAGCCTTCCCCGCTCCCCCGTGACACCGGCCAACAAAGCGCCGCGGCCGACCTCGCCCGTGCCGCTTCCCGCGGCGGGGCCTGGGCGGTTCCGCGCGGGCAGCGTCGGTAGGACGAGAAGCCGCCGCCCCGCTGCAGCAACCCGCCGCCCTCGGAGCGCCGGCAGGTACTGGCCCCGCCAAGGGGCGGAGGGGAAGGGGCCGGGCGGGTGCCGGACCTGCCGCCCACCCGGCCGCCCCGCGCCACCCCCCCCCTTTTCCCACCCCTTCAGCCCTTGGGGTTATGCAGGTTACCTAAAAATACACCTGGAATGTAACTGGCTGGTGACATCCTCACAGAGCTGCAGGTAGAGCTGACTCAGCTCATGGCGGTGTTATCTGGCTGGTGCATGGAGGCTGGGTGTGGCCGTGAGCCTCAGAGGTGACAGCATGAGTGTGGCTGGCTGTAGCTTTGCCTGACATGTGTGTCCCCAAATGCCTTACTGGGTACCGGAATGTCCAACCCTTCTGCCTTGCATTGGTCTCGCCCAGCTCTGGTGGCACCATCAGTGCGACATCCCGCTGTGAGGTATTTGTGATGTATCATCCCAGAGCACTGTCAGAACAGTGGCATTTTCTATTTACTTATCTGTTGTAGACTTTCAAAGCTTCATTTCAACTTGCACTGAAAGCAAGGGTCAGACCTGCCCTCTGCAATCTCTGGAGTGAGTGGAGGCTGCACACCCATGTCTGAGGATAGATCATATCCTGTCTTTATTGAGCCTGTGTGTATTCCATTGCAGTGCCAACATCTTCCAGAGGATATGTTTCCTAGAAATAAAACACATGGTAAAACATGGCCAGGGTGCATTTTGAAATGAAATTATGATCTACGACTGATTTTGAAGCCCAAGGATGCTGCAATGTATTTATAGGGCTGTCATTTTAATATTTGGAGGGGCAAAGGGGCCAGGCCCTTAGAAATCCGTAGAAACCTCTCCTACAAGGGCAAGGGGAAAGGAAAGGAAAATGATAAAGAGGAAAAACAGAATCTTGAGAAATCATAGACTGAGAAGCCAAAGTAACTGCTGCTGAATCCTGCCCAAAGATCCTGTTTTCCCCCTTTCACTTTTGTTCTCATTACTGCTTTGGTAATAATGTGTCTCACACTATATAAATTCAGGGAATTCAAAGCAAGCTTTCAAATCTGTAGCATACAAGGATCAATTATTATTATGAAGTGCAATACATTCACAGTGTCCATATTCATAAAGACTAAGTTTGATTTTCTGTCATATTGCTTGATTAGTTTAAATTAGAATGGTTAAAACTTTCTGCTTCAGTTTATGCAGTCTCCAAACAATAATATTAATGTACCTGTCCTCCCATTCTTTGCTAAAACACATAATCTTTAAGTAAAGTTTTGAAATATAAATTAGTTTCCTGTGTCTTGTCACTCATATGGAAATAAGAGTAATACACATCTAAAAAACTCTTTACATTGTATTAGAATATGTAGACATTGCTGGCTCGCTTCGGTCAAACTGGCCTTGTTTAATGTAGCTTTCCAAGAAGAAATTTCTTAAAACTTGGTCTTAGTTAAACTAATAAAACCTTCAGTAGCATTAGCTGGGCATCCTAGTGTCCTGAGGAAGCCAGTGTCTGAGCACCATTTCACAGCTAGCTGGCAGTTCAGGCTCAGAAGCAAGGCTTGCCAAGGCTGACACCGTGAGTCAGGGGCAATAATACCAACCTTCCACTTCTGTCCCTGGACTTGAACCCTGACCTCCATGCAGATGTAGTAATCTGAGATGTAATGCATCACCTTAGCTCAGAGAGCTTGCTGTGATCTCTGCAAACCTTGCTTTAGTGCATCAACTGGAAAGAAGATCACGATGGGTGTGCGTTGTGTCAGCCGAGGTCTGCTGAGTCCCATCACCCCGGTTATTTCAAAGTAGAGCCTGCCCTAATCATTATTACGTGGTGTGGGATCTGTAATAGGGAGTAAGGAAAGACTCTATATATCTATGTAAAAAATTATTCATGATTTTTTAGCATCCCTACTTACACCCCCACCAAGAGACAGAAAGCAAGATGGTGGCTTTGTAGTTTAGAGATTATGACAATGAGGTGAAAGAATACCAGCTCTCATGGCCTTTATTTAAAGGCTGCATGTGGATTTTTTTTAACTTTGAGTATTTTTGGCCTAACTCATACTTGGAGCAAATATTGACAGATTATTGATGGCTAATAAGCTGTAGGACTCTATTCAACTCGTTACATAGTGTACTGATTTTGGCTTGGTTAGAGTTAATTTTCCGCATGGTGCTGTGTTTTGCATTTTTGATAAAAACAGCATTGGAGAGAAGCAAAGACGTTAAGCTTGTAGTAAAATTGAAAATAATTGAAGGTTGAGGAGCTCACTTTTACTGCTTGCCCTGTTCATCCTCGGAGAGAATGTGGCTTTTTATTCATCACATTTAAAATAACATTGACTGCTGGAGCTGTGTGGCTGAGCTGGAGAATTGAATCTGGACACTGAATTGCCATAATCCAAACCCAGAGAAATAATATGATTTATATGATATTTCAAGTTTTTCCAGGGCTGGTGGGGGTATCCCTAGTCTGTTTTACACATGCTCCATCACTGCTATTCCTTCAGTAGTGGTTTTCTTTATTGAAAGAAATTTCGGTAAAAATATGTTTTTACTTTCCTGAACAGTGAATAATATGTCACAGTCCCGTTGCTTTGTAGAGCAGAATTGAGCAGTTTCTGTTAACAACGACTAAGTGCTTTCAAAGCCAAGCATATGCAGAACTTAATGATTCTCAGTTAGACCTATTGCTTAAACAATTAGTTAGACACACTAGCCCTGACTAGTCCAGCCTTGTTTTACTGACTCATTCAGACATTTGCATTAGTGCATCCAACATGGTGAACCATCTGGGCCAGACCAGCAGCATCATGTGGACACAACCACATGGCAAGGGGCTGTTGGGGCTCTGACAGCCTGGCCCAATTTCTTTAGGAGTGGTTGAATCTGAATCCTTTTGGAAAAACACAGCCCATGGGTAGGAAGCTTTGCTAGGACAGGGCCACCAGTGACAGGTGGCAACAGCTTCATACTGTCTCTTCCATACCCACCAAGGGCCCTGTCACTTATCTCTGCGTCCACTTGCCACCTCCCTGCTCCCTTCCATGTTTGGTCAACTCCTTATCGCTGCAGCATTTATCTCAGTCAGGACTGCTTCAGCAGTTGATATCATTGTTCTTGCTTTTCAGACAAAAAAGGAGAGGTAATTATCTGACAGGAAAATATCTGCTTCTTTATACATATATTTGATCTAAATTTTGAAAATGCAACGTTATATTTTTTCTGTATCGACCTTCAGTAATGTTTTGTTTCTTTTTGACTTTGTTTCTCCTCCATTTAATTGTTGTAAAGAACATATACACTCAACCACTAAAAAGCCCTAAATTCTAAACACATTTGTTTCACATTGTTTTGGCCCAATGGGCATAAGGTAAGAGATCCAAATGTAAGACCTTCATACAGTTTTAATAGCATGACTACTTTGACCATTATTAAGGTGCCCATAGACAAAGTGAAAGAGGAGACAACTTGTTTGCCAACTGCGGTGATACCTACAGATTCCTCGAGGCTGGCTTTGACCAATCGGCACTCTCATAACAACTGGCTCCAGCCTATAGAAAGCGTGAAGCTAGAATTATGCCCATACTTGGTATTTGCATGAGCACTGCATGAGCTGGGTGCGTGCTGGCCTGGCTAATGCCTTGGCTTTTGTCTTCCTCCTGAAGGAGGGGGAACTTGTCCACATGCTGGGACAAGATACGATATTTGGGCATAATGTGCGTTCACCACACCAGCAGATCCCTGAAGTGATCAAAGTCTGACTGCCTAAAATCCAGCATTTCTTGAGGGGATTTATAGTCTGTGATGTAATAACTTACTTAGAACTTTTTCTTTCCTTTGCACAGGCAGGAAAATAAGAACGCTGAAACGAGCACAGCTTGTACGCTTTCTGCCTGGAGTCCTGCAAGGGGAAACACTACTGTTTTGAAGACGAAAACGTATCAAATGTGAGACAGAGAGCACTTCCTGTGGGCAAGCACCACAGACAATGCTGTGGCTATGTGGTGGAGGAACAGAGGCTCTACACATTTGCTATTGTGGTGGTGGTGATGCTGAACTCTTGGGTTGAATGTGTCCACAAAGCAATTAATTTGCTTTCATGAAGT
>WUAM01002267.1:0-33327 GCA_024336885.1 Actenoides hombroni
GCTGGTTTGGGGCATTTGGGGCTGCTTTGGGGTTGTTTGGGGGTAGTTTTGGCTGTTTTGGGGTAGTTTTGGCTATTTTGGGGTATTTTGGGGGTAATTTTGGCTGTTTTGGGATATTTAGGGTTGGTCTGGGGTGGTTTTGGGGTATTTTTGGCTGTTTTGGGGTATTTGGGGCTGGTTTGGGGTATTTGGGGCTGGTTTGGGGCATTTGGGGCTGCTTTGGGGTTGTTTGGGGGTAGTTTTGGCTGGTTTGGGGGAGTTTTGGGTGTTTGGGGGTGTTGTGGGGGGAGGTTTGGGGGGTTTGGGGTATGTTTGGGGTGGTTGGGGTAGAGCAGGAGTAGAAAGGGGTGATGGTGCTTTTGGATCCACAAACGTGCCCCAGGTGATGATGACGATTCCGATAACATCGAGCAAGCCAACAGTAGAGGTAGTGTTTCAGGATGAAAAGGGGAAAGAATTGACACACATGGCTATGCTAGATTCAGGTGCAGATATTACTATAATTCCGGCATTTGGATGGCCCAAAAGCTGTCCAGTAGCAAAGCTCGGAACCCCAGTAATGGGCGTGGGATGCACACAACTGACTCGAGTGGGTCAAGAGCTAATAATGGTATGGCTTACTGCAGAACCTGAGAACAGAGCGCACGCAAGACCATACATTCAGAGTTTCAAGTAGTCACTGCAAAACTTAGAGAAGTGTTTGGTAGCTCTCTGGCTACAAAGCAGAGCCTCTGAGCCAGATACTACTTACCTTGAGTTCAGTGCCAGTGAGGTGTTTAAATTCCTCTGTGCTTTGAAGATACAGAAGTCAGACTTGTGAGAAGTACTAATCACACCACCTCAATTTGCCATCTTCATGTGTTCATGTGTTAAGGGACAGAAGCTGAAATCATGTCAGGTTGTTTATGTGGATGTTGGGGTCCTGTTGCCTCCATCACAAAGAGGGTGAAGACACAACCTCATTCCTCTCATACAAAACCCCACTGAGTCAAATCCATGCTCTTTTACAACAAAAAAATCATCTTTGCAAGCTATTTCCACCCGTATTGTTTGGGGCCAGTCACTGTTCACTTGTGTAAAAACAAAGGCTAGTAAGTATGCTGCTTTTTAACAGGGACCTAACCCAGCAGAGCCAACCAACAGAAACAACACTTACACCTTAACTTACACCCCCACTCCCACTCTGTCTGTGTCTGTGTCTGTGTGTGTGTGTGTCTGTGTGTGTGTCTCTGTGTGTCTGTGTGTCTGTGTGTGTCTGTCGGTGTCTCTGTGTGTGTGTCTCTGTGTGTCTGTCTGTGTCTGTCTGTGTCTGTGTGTCTGAAGACTTTTTCTTTTTTTTGCCTTCTGTTATACAGTACTTAATATTTAAGATTTTTCATCGGAACTGTGTTCCTTTTAGTCCATTTCATGATCAAACAGGCCATTTCCACAGTTTAAAGGAACTTCCTGGCAATAGCTGTTAGTAATTGCCTAAGAAAGAAGCATTTATGCTATATCTGGGCCTCACATCTCTGTTTTTTAATGATATGTGCCTACTCTGGACCAAAGCTAAACAGCTAGGAGGTTGCTTTCACCCAGACATGCAATCTAGGAAGGTGCAGCAGCTGCAGAGTAACCTGTGCCTTTGGAAAGCATTCAAATAATGTTAACTGTGTAATTTCCGAGGACAGATGCATTTCCTGCAAAACGTCCAGAAAATAACAACAATATTTATTATGAATGGAAAAGCTGACAGTGGAATAGGTCAATCTAATCCACATGTAAAAAAGTCTTAGCTCACGTTGCTCTTCTGCTTACTGAAAAGCAACACCTCCTAAGGACATCCCCTCTGCAGGCAGCTGCTTTTGCTCTGCTGGTGGATCTGATGAGAGACATAAACATAAAAATAAAGATTTTTATTTTTATTTATTTTTTTGGGGGGTACCTGAAGCTTGTTTTCGTTTTTTTTTGACAGCGCCCTTGTTTTGTTTACAGCACATTTCACTTGTCCTCTTTCCTCTTCTCCTTAGATGCTTTTTACTTATCTCTACCAGAGAACTACCACTACCTGAATCAGTCTGGATGTATAGCGGATAAGACAATCAGTGACAAAGATTCTTTCAAGGACGTCATTGTGAGTTGTTTCTCTAGTTCTTTATGCTTTAAAAATGCTGGAGGTTCAGGCATCTGAGCAGGGGATAAAGCTTTCTTGTGCTTTAATGACATTCAACTCCCTCATTGAGGGACTAATCTTACAGGAACTTGTATTTTCTTTTAGCGCTTCACTGTCATTTTGAGCATGTCTTTACCTTCCTTCCAGTATTTGATTTTCTTTAGGTCCTAATAACTTCAAGAGCACTAGTGTAACTCATCCAAACAAACAGCTATGAACTTTGGGTAAAACATTAACATAAAAGGTCTGCTCATTCCATCAGCACACAGCATCTTCACAATGCACGTACCCTGCATGAACCTACAGGAATCTTCCTGGCACAGAACTGGAACTACTCTAGGGGTATTCACCTCTCCTTTGATGAAAATCATGGTCAGGAAAGCCACAAATGCAGTGTTCCTTTATTTTCACCTTCTCTCTAAACAGTGCTCCCCTCTTCTCCCACAATTTTTTTTTGTTTTTACCACTTTGCTAAACCTCTTCTGCCCATATGTTTTGATAAGTACAATATGTTTTGAGAACACCCAAAGGTTTTTTGGGGAGGATATTCTCTGCCACTTAGGCTAGATTTTCATGTGGATGTGTCTCCTCTCCAGATTTTACTGACTATAGTTTTTTCCTGTGAAAATGTAGTGGCAAAACAGACTTTCCTGCTTAGTACAGATAACTGTGCAAAAAAACTGCCACGAGATGTCTTTAGTATTATTATTAGATGTATTGCTCTGATCTTGGCTGACATTTGTGGGTGTCTGAGCTTTCAGCATGGAAATCACTTGATACTTGCATACAGTATTTCTTTAGGGAGGGCCCATAGTAAATGGAAAAATAAACACTGTACTACAAAATGAAAGATCCTCTCTGCATATCCTTAACTCTTATGAAGACTTGTATCTAGACCCATGGGACTCCATGCTTAATACAAAATTTCTTTGTATCATCTTTGCTTATGAAATCAGAACAAAATGTTTGTGAAAATATGGAGCTATCCTATGAGATATGATTTAACTGTTTTATGGAACTTGAAAAAGGCAGTGTCAGCTGTGGTGTCTTCCTATGCAGGAGATTTCTAGAAAAAAGAAGACCCAGCTGGTTAGTTGCACCAAGAATTTGTTCATCTTATAAAAGTTTACTGATGAATAACAAAATATGTGCCCGCTGACGACTATGGCTACGGGGCCGGCCAGCCCTCTGTCCTCCTCAAGGTCAACCGGGTGAGCTGGGGGGACACTGGGAGGCACTGGGGGGCACTGGGAGGCGCTGGGAGGTGCTGGGAAAGGGGCGATTGTAATGCTTTGTGTTGCTTTGCAATGCTTTGCATTGGACTGGGAGGCACTGGGAGGGACTGGGAGGCACTGGGCAGTGCCTGGAGTGATGCCCTGTGGTGCTTGGCATGAATTGGACTGGGCTGGGCGGCACTGGGAAGGACTGGGAGGCACCGGGAGCCATGGGAGCAGGGGTATGGCAAAGCATCGCATGGCCTGTCTCGAACAGTGGCTTACAGCCAATATAAGAAACAAAGCAAATAGAGTGGCTTCCCTTGTTCCCTCTGCTTATGGCATTCAGCAGTTATGGGACTTTTTGGATCAAAGCATCCAGCGCATGGAGTACAATAGCCACCATTTATCCTTGTTTCACGAATTTATCTCATTGCTTTTTGAATCCGTGCCTAATTTTGATGATTACAATGTCTAACATCAGTGACTACCACAGTTCATCTGTGTTGCATGCAGAAACTCTTCTCTTAGTTTGATTTGAACTGCTGTGCTCCAACTATTCTTCCTGGTGCAGTAATTCAGCAGCGAAATACTGGCCAAACCTGAGACCCAAAATGATAAAGCATGCAGAGAAACTGGAAAGCCACCATAGAGCAGCAACCAAGAACCACCAGCAACAAACATCTTCAGGTGGAGCAAAGCCAAAGCACCTTCTATCATGCACAGGACCTACCATCTCACTGTTTATTTGGGAATCTTTTAAACTCCAAACCAGAATCAGGAGAGGAGGAAGATGATCAAAACAGAACTAACTTCTCCCCTTCATCTGTACCCATGAATAGTTTGAAGACCAAATAATTAAGAATGTGGCTCAGAGTGCAATTTAATTTTCTCAATATACACTGAACACTGAAGTATTGTTTTAACCTTCAGACAAGCATTACTAGCTTTCTCTAACAAAGCTTTGAGCTAACTGAAATTTCCCTAACATCTTTTTTTTCTACTCTTCTCTTTTCTTCTAATTAACAGAGGAAAAAGGGACAGGGGAGAGAGGTTGGGGGCAGGCAAGGTGGAATCCTCCTCCCAAGGAGGATTTCTGTATTGTTTCTTTCCTGTAAATTCTTGTATAATATTGTAAATACTGTGTATTTTGTATATATTCATTGCATTCCATTATTGCTTGTAAAATACAGCTTCATTCGCTTCTCCAACTGCGCTCAGCCGAGCTTTCTTGATGTTGGTGGGTTAAACCATGCAAAATCATTAACAGGCTCTACATGTGCATCCCACACTATGACCATATCTGAACTAAGCCACGTATCTTTTTGGGCTGTAGTAATGATATGGTTCTTTTCAGTACCTTCAGCCTGCCAACTCCACTGGTTTCAATGCACCAACAGAAATATTTGCAAACATAATAAGTCTACATTGATCTGTGGTTACTGATTATTTTTTTTTTATATACTCAGTTGCATACTATTTATCTTCCAGCAGTGTTCAAAACATTGCTTTAAATTATGTCTTGTAATTTTAAATGTGGATAATTCATTAGTCTGTTACTTCAACAATATTTATCTGTTGATTATTGTTTATCTCCTACACAGAAACAGCCATAAAATAACCTTGCAATACAATAACTACCTCCATTATAATGCCAGAGTAATAGATGGGTTTTGCTTATAATGCACCAGCAAAAGCAGCAGTCTGTGCTTGTAGATAACCCCTGGGTACTTCCAGTGGGGCTCATTAAGCAGATTCTAGAAGACATTCCAAAGAAGTTATTCATCAGTTTCTGCCACAGACCTGCTTGCTCAATTATCTTCACAATTCACAATGGGACTGGGCCCAAGAGGAAAGCCAAACACCAAACTCCTTCATTCAATTACTTGGCTATTATTATAGCATGAGCAAAACTATCCTCTCCCCAAAGCAGTATTAAAATGATAATAAGGGACTCAAAATAGGGGACTGCAGTCTCAACTAAATTTAACTTGGTCCTCAGTAGACTTCAGGGTCCCGTCCCCAACCAGATTTTGTACCTGACTTCTAGGAAATGCTTTGTGTAATGGATACACAGTGGTTCAGAGCTGCACTGCTACTGCAAGGAAACTATACCACAGCTCAAGAAGCCCAAATAAGCTTTAATGACTAATAATGGCTGTGTTAAGACAATTACAGTACCCCGAAATCTCCCCAATCTTGTTCATCTTCATAAACAACAAGACATATTTTTAGTTTTCTCCACGGTCAGTGCGAGACAGGTTTGCGTGGGGGGGGGGCAGGGAGGTGTTGACCCGTGAGAGTCGGGTGGTTACTTCACCGTTGGGAGGTGAGAGGGGGCAGGGGGGGGGCAGCGGCAGGTTTTCTTGATGAGGACTGCGAGTACTCTGCCTCAAATGCAACCAAAGTGTTGTAATAGGAAGCCAAAGCAACGTGTCCCTAACGTTTGACTTGAAAAGGGAAAGGCAACAACAGCTCTTGGTACTTTGCTGCAGTCACACGTGCCTGAACCTGCAGCTACTAAGTACTTTTATTAATTTCCTGCTTAAGTCATTGAGTCCATAACGATTGTGGTCTACATGTCTTTTAAAGGTCCAGGGATGGGGATGCCACTATCTCCCTGGACAGCCTATTCCAGCACTTTACAACCCTTTCTGTGAATATTTTTTTCCTAATAATCAACCTAAACCTTCCTTGGCACAACTTGCAGCCATTTCCTCTTGTCCTACTGCTTGTTGTTTGGGAGAAGAGACCGACCTCCACCTTGCCAAACCCTCCTTTCATATAGCTGTAGAGAGTGATATGGTGTCTCCTGAGCCTCCTTTTCTCCAGGAGAAATGACACCAGTTCTCTTAGTTGCTTCTCATAAAACTTGGTCTCTAGACCCTTCACCAGCTTTGTTGCAGGCTTTGTCATTGAAAGGACTTCATTTCAGCTTTGCCAGGTCAGGCCTCACTTTCCATAGCAAATCTCATCCTCCCAGAAATTTCACTGCCATCCCATTGAAACCTGGGGAACTGTTTTGCAGCAACTTACAGTGGACTGTTGATGAAAGCCACAGAGAGCACGGATTTTTCAGGAAGGGTTGTGCAAGATCTCGGAACTCGATAGCTAATGATCTAGAGGCAGGGCCACACATCACCAGTGTGAGGCAAGATGACAAGCTAGGACTACACAGTCTGTCATACATTGCATTTTGCTTTGCAGAAGTGCAAAGAAGAGAGAGGAGCAGTGGCGTAGATCGGGTTCCAGAATCCCGCCCTCACGCAGCTCCCCTTACGCATGCGCAGAGGGTCCCCGATTGGCTGTATTTGCCCACTGCGCACGCGTAGATGGGGTTCCAGAATCCCACCCTCACGCATCTCCCCTTACGCAGGCGCAACGCGCCCCTCATGGGCTCTTTACCCACTGCGCACGCGTAGATCCGTTTCCAGAACCGCTCCCCTACGCAGCTCCCCTTACGCATGCGCAGAGAAGCCCCTAACTGGCTCTCTCTGCCCACTACGCACGCGTAGATCGGGTTCCAGAATCCCGCCCTCACGCAGCTCCCCTTACGCATGCGCAGGGGGGGGTACTGGGAGACCCCTTCCTTAAATTGGGGGGGGTACTGGGAGACCCCCTCCTTGAACTGGGGGGTACTTGGAGACTCCTCCCTTGAATTGGGGGGGGTACTGGGAGACCCCTCCCTTGAATTGGGGGGGGTATTGGGAACCCCCCCTTGAATTGGGGGGGGTACTGGGAGACCCCTTCCTTAAATTGGGGGGGGTACTGGGAGACCCCCTCCTTGAACTGGGGGGTACTGGGAGACTCCTCCCTTGAATTGGGGGGGGACTGGGAGACCCCTCCCTTAAATTGGGGGGGGATTGGGAACCCCCCCTTGAATTGGGAGGGGTAAAAAAGTCCCTTTAATCTGAAATATTCTACAACCCTCAGTTCAATCAACTTGTGTGTCAGCCAAGCAGCAACCAGTGCATAAAAAGGGGAGAGGAGGGACTTACTAATGAAACATCTCAGAAGCTCCCTCAAAAACATCCTCATATTCAATTTTTTTATCTACACTGGGGAAAATCCACAGCACAATTCCTCCTGTGGCTGGTAACCTCAGCTTGCCTACACCAAGATCAAATGATTCTGCAAGACACCTGAGATTTTAGCAGCTCCTCTTGTAGAGCAGCTTATGTAAACCCACATAGATGGATGGCAATCCACTGAGATCAGTCTCTTTTGGATAAAGAGTAAGTTTACCATGTCAAACCTGTGAGCAGATTTAAGATTTTTCACTTCCACTGCAATATAAATTATAAATTGTGATCTTCAAAAGAGTCTTCATCACATTTTAATTAGTTTAAATGCTCACTAGATGATTGCTGAGTGCACCATTTACACTTTCTATTGCCTGTGGTGTAGTCAATGCAACAAGATTGCCTGGAAGTTCTCTTTCCACTCGACAAATCTTTAACTGAGCATAAAGATAGTAATTGTTAAAGCCTGAAGCAAAATAATGAAACATTATATGATTTTGCCAAGGCTCTTTTATCCAGGAATCAGAATGAACCTGGCCCGGTGTAGCCTCTGTCACCCCCTCCTGGCACGGTGTAGCTTCTGTCACCCCTCCTGGTGCGGTGTAGCCTCCGTCACCCCCTCCTGGCACGGTGTAGCCTCCGTCACCCCTCCAGGCGCGGTGTAGCCTCCGTCACCCCCTCCGGGTGCGGTGTAGCCTCCGTCACCCCCTCCTGGCACGGTGTAGCCTCTGTCACCACCTCCTGGCGCGGTGTAGCTTCCGTCACCCCCCCTGGCCCGGGGTAGCCTCCGTCCCCCCCTCCTGGCGCGCTGTAGCCGCCGTCGCCCCCTCCGGCCCCCGTGTAGCTTCCGTCACCCCCCCCGATCTTCTGTTGAAAGATAAGATTAGCAGACTGAAGAAGGGAATCAGACAGCCCTGAAGTCCTCTCTGTTCTGTCAAGGTCATCAGCATGTTACCCCTTCTCGCCACGTGGTAGGGGAAAGTGCCTGAACCTCCAGGGAGGTCATTTTGCAGCATCACTTCTGGGATATCAACCCTTGGGCCACCCCTTGGACTTCATGGGGGCCATCCAAGCAGGAGCAGTTTCCTGAGGCACTGCAGCCACTTAAAGCTTTTCAAGAAAAAAAGAAAAAGAAAAAAATGAACTGATAAATCCTTCAACAAAACAGGTTTAATACAACTTAATACTAAGTATCTCCCTATGCAGAAAACTCCCGCATGGCATGGACGTTTTCAGACTAAACTAAATATTGATAAGGTCATGCTTTTGCTTGCAACACCACTTAGCTTCTGAAAATGAGCTTCATATATATGTTTTTCCTTCCTTTTCACCAACGCCGGCCAACAGACACTGGTCTTTAAGGATTAAAACTAATTGAAGCTTCAAAAAACTCACAACTATTTTTTAAGGAGTGACAGACACACACAATTTATTACAAATCATAACGAGAAGGGAAATGTCAAGAGGTTTTGTGCCTTGAGTATTTGCCATGGCTGCTTTTGGGGTGTCAAAATAATGCATAAGGCAGTATTTTTTATTAGACTAGTCTATAGATGGAAGAAGTCCACAAACTTTCAGACACAAGGTCACTTCATTAGGTCATCAGAAAAATTGCTCAATAAATTTCACCTTCAAAGGAACAGCACTGCTTGGAATTCAGTAGATCGAGTTTTTATTTCCTTCTGGAAACAATTTCACTTTTCAAACAGCCTCATTACTATCCATTTGCAGAGTAATTACTGAGAGCCTTTTGTTCACTTCTTTAAAAGTATATAGTTTAGAACACAAGGTTTGATCAAGATGCAAAACAAGATCCATCAAAGAGATATTTTGCCAAAAGCTTATATATATGGCCCATCATCTGGGGCTTAGTAAAGTCAGCTGCAGTTTCCATTTCAGTCACTTCCAAGCCATCTGAAACTTCTTTTTCACAATAAATTATATTATGCGGAAAAGTGTCATACATGTATCATCTGGAAGAAATTTACACTTTGCCTTGATTTCCCTGCAAGGTCATTATGTAATAGCTTCCTATAGTTACAGTACTTTCCTTATATCTAACTAATGATTTCACTAGATCATCTCCTTCTTCAGGGACTTCTTGCAATTTATCTCCAAGATATCCCTTCACCTCAGGTGCACAGGAGGTTGTTTCTTGAGTCCTCAAATGGACAATACACTTCTCCTTAGCACATCAAAGCCAGGAAGCCCAAAGCAGCAAGTCCACTTAGAGACCTTCCATGCCACTCAGCTCCTGAATTACCCTGTCCTAGTCACACAGAAGGCTTCTTAACTGGCCTCCTAAGCCACTCTGCTGAGGAATAAAAGATGGATCTCCAGAACTGAGAGAGGAGAAACTCAGCAGAGCAACAGATGTTCATCCTGCCCAATGAACAGGCGTATGAAATGTGATTAGGGCCATTATCCTCCAGGATGCTGAATATTGCCTGGAGACAGCAGCTTTTCCAGCACGAGCCCCGGGTCAATAAACAGGGATTAAGCAGCCATACTTTTTCTAATCAGAACAAATTATGATATCTAACTACAACTGAATGGATTTTTTAAATCCAGAAATAATCCCAGTAATATGCATGGGTATTAGAAAATTTCTATGTAATGTGACTATGGATATCATGATCTGGCTCTAATCTAATTTGTACATCAACAGAGAAAATTCATATATCCTAGAGAAGAAAATCCTGCAAAAATTATTTTTACTTTCTTTTGTGTGCCTGAGGACTGAAGCATCCATTTATTTATTTTTTAATCACTGACTCATGGTAGGGTGGAATTTAAGGTCTCAGATAACTTTTCCAATATTTTTTCTAACATCATGGCATTTGTCTTTCATAAGCAGAAATTCTTCTTAATGCTGTCTGGGATGCATTTTGTAAATTACATTTAATCCTGTTTCTATCATTTATGTCCTATCCTGATCTCTCCTCTTAACAGTGCTATCTTACAGCTTTGGGTCAGCACCACATTTTGGCAGCTTGCTTCTGTGCAGAGGTTATTATTACAAATGTTAAATGAGATTCATCTCAAGTGTGATTCCTAACAAAGAAAAAACTTGTCACTTGTCTCTAGCTCAACAATTCAGTTTTCAGTGCATCTTCACCTCCCACTTACTCAAGTCTTTAGCAACCTTTGTAGGCTTGTTTCCTTTTGTTCTATGCTGGTAATTTCACTTGAAGAATCACTATAATAGTAGAAAATATTTGCTATACTTTCCAAGCTATAGATGATATATCAGTGTGTATCTTTCTGTGGAAAAATATCAGATGGCAGATTCGTGCCATGGTGTAAAGTACCATTACTAATTTCTTAAGAGGTGTAGTTGAACTCTAATTAAAAATTATATAAATTTTTTGATTTAGAGCTGATATTTGAAACAGCCACATTTATACAACATTTTCACTGGCTTTCAATATTCAATATTTCTGCATATTTTTTACAGAAATCAAAAATAAATAGTAAGAATATTATAACATAACTATTAAGTGGATTTCATTTCATTATCCCTGGCTATCAATTCTGCTCTTCCCCTGCAGTCAATATTTATAAGTTTATCAAATGAAGGGGAATTTGATGGCCTGGCTTTGATGAGAAACCTGGCTTTTCATAATGCCTTTTCTAACACCTGCCTGCTGGGTTGTAAATCAGGAGAGGCAGGTTCCCTCCTCGCCGTGCCAAGGTGGAGCAGTGACCACGGAGTGGACTTGGTTCAATCTCTACATAATGAGAACAGCACCTTGACAACACCAGGGGCAGTGAAGGTGAGGAGAAAACATGATTGCCTGGGGAGCAATCACTGCAGCAGTGTTTGGGGTGCGAATTGTGTATTTTAAAGGGTTTTTTTTCCACTGAATGTTACCAGCTTTGTTCAAAAATGCTTGTTTTGCTTGTGCATTTTTTTTTTCCCAAAGCATAGATGATTTTAAGTGTTCATTTGAATACATAAAAGTCTGCAGTGAGAAGAATTGGAATGTTACAATTAAAGGAACATTGCTTCCCATTGTAGACAAAAGCAGTGTTGACAAAAATCTACAGGAGCAGGTGAACCTTTGTTGAACAACGTTCCATTTCCTGTTTTATGGGCACTGCACTAAACCAAATCCCTTGCTTCTGATGGAAATAAATGCACTGTTTGTCAGTCCCAGTGTTTCTTTTGTTTTTAATGATCCCTGATTTCTGCATTAAATTCTGCAAGTGCAGTTTAAAGGGCAGAGGGAGTTGTTAAATTTCATTTCACATTCACACTCTTCTCCCGTTGGCACTCCTGTGGAATTGTTACTGCTGCTCATGCATATTGAGGGGGGAATGCACCCCTTTTGCAGGCAGAGTGCATCTCTTCTGCTCGTTCCCAGCCATTTCCCAGCCACCTGTAACTGTGGTAGCATTGAAGCCCACAGGACTGGCCATTTATGCCCCTACCATTTTTTCTTGCTTCCTACAAAGGCGCTGCTTTGCAAAAACCATCTCTGTGGCAGAGCCCAAGTGAAGTGGAATAAAAAGAGGAATAGGATTTTGCGTCCCCTAATGAACATGTTGTTTCTCCTTGGAGAGGAACAATTTGACGCTGGTTTGGTGGAATTTTAGAAGAGGACTACACTATGTATGCCAGTGTCCAAATAATACATTTGGAACATGTAGTGTTTTTGAGGAAAACTAACAAGACTTGATACTTAGAGGACTTTTTAACTTAAGCTTGCAGTAGTGCGCACCAATAGCTGCTTTGTCCTCCTTTTTACAAGTCTCTTTTTCTCTCCATGGAGGCTGCGGACAGGACTGCCAGCCAAAGGCAGCCGTCAGGTAAATAGTGGTCGGTTAAATGATGACTTGGAGTAGACTGCCAGAAAACTGGTATGTTGGTAACCCTATGACTTACCAGAAAGCAGTCCAGCCCCATGACTTCATAACAGTTAGCTTCATTTGGCTTGAATAAGATTTCATATAGTGGGATAAATTGTCACATGCTAATAAGTGGAGAGGTGAAAATTCATTTAACTTTTAACTCTCTTGAACTATTATTGTTTTAAATTGGTTTTTTTTGAAAGGCCTTGCCTTTATAGAACTTAGATCAAGGTCCTGTAAATTTGCCAGTGTAATGTTTTCATTCATTAATTATTCTTTATATTACTGGTCCTTAAATTTAGGCATAACAGATTTCTACATAATCCCAAACTTCTAGGCTGCAGCTAGACAGACCTTCCCCAGAGGTACACGAATGATTCCTGTCCATAAATCTCAGAGGGCTTTTTCAGGTAGTTTATACGAGAGATCATTTGAGATCATTTATCTCCCTTCACTTCCCTCCATCCTTTTTCTGGAGCACAGAAGAGGGCATATGAGGCACAGAATAAAACTTATCAGTAAATCTTCCATCTAGTTCTCCTGCTTTGGGGTGAGGGTTGGGGAGAAATTAAAAATCTGAAAATATGAACTATGAGTATGTCAATAAAAAGGATGCCAGTGCCAGATCCGGGAGCGGGCTCAGGAGGGAGAGGACTTCCGCTACCTGGATGGACCTTCCACAGGTAGTCGCATTGCTGTTGCCCTGTATTGGTGCCAGAGCGGGATGCAGGCTGCAGTTTGGGTGGCTGCATGTTCTGGGAGCTCTGTCTGGGACATTGTTTCAGGTAGTTGTGCTGGATGCAGACCTTAAATAGTCCATGACTGGATCCTTATATGCCTGCTTTTGAGCTTTGAGTATGGGCTGATCCGTTTTGATCAGAGACAGACTCCCACAAGATGTCAGTTCAGAAGGTAAATTCACATGGACAGATATGGCTGAAGCCTGTGCAATGTATTTTAATTAAAAAGAACTCGTGGTGGTTATCTTGAAGCCAAGTTCTACCTGGCAGTTATTAGAGAGCAAAACCACCTCAGCAAATAAAGCCAAGGCTTTGCTTTATTTAAAAGCATCATTGAAATTCTGCAGCCTTGCTGTTTATTTCCAGAGACTGTCAGAGCTGCAGTGAGCACACGTGGGAAGCACATCCATATACATGTTTACACATCTATAAAACTCACCTCAAACAGGGAGTGACCTGCACAAAATCCATTTGTTCAGCCCTGCATCATATTCAATCTGGGCACAAAATTCATCGTGGCTACCCTGAGGACTTGGGATAACAGAACTTTTACCACAGTGTAATGGAGATAATTTTTCTGTTTAAAAAAAAAAAAAAAAAGTTGTAAGCTTCTATTCATGAAGAACAAATGACACTGTGTGTCTTGGTAACATGCAAAATACCTAGGGAACAACTCTGATGCATTTTATACTGTGAAGAAATCAGAATTAGCTGACAGAAACAATACACAACATATATTTTTCATAAACACTTTGTTAAATTTTTAGCCCAAACAGATCCATACTCTTGGAGAATGATCATTTGATTAATTTTAGTTTGGTTTTGTTTTGGAAAAGTTGGGGGTTTTTTTAATATTCTGATCATAAAAACAGTAAATTGACATTTTCATGCAGTTATTTGCCAGAAGAAGAACAACCTAGAAGGAGGTCTGGGAGTCAGAAATCCCCTTTTGCTGGTTCCTACTGCTCACAAAGTGAAGAGCTATCTCTGCTAGAATAGATTCTGCATCATCTATTACACACTCTTAATTTTTTTTTTGCATTTTTGGAGAGTTTTAGGTGGGACTACCTAAAATCTCAGGCTCTGCCACACAAGCCATTGTGTTGTGTCCAGATTGAATCATTCCAGTCTCTCCAACTCTCCCTTAATTCTCATTCCTGCTATTCCCCCCCTGTGCTGTCAGCATGATATGCCACTTGTTTGATCATAGCAGAATGGAATAACAAGATGGACTTTGTTTAAATCTGTGGCAAAAATAATCACTCATAAAATTGTGGAATCTGAGTGTAACCATTTGGGGCCTTTTAAAGCTGCCTTGCTTTGCTCGACTGTACTATTCCAACTGCTCATTACTGGCATACTTAAATATTCATCTACAAACTTGGAAATCCCAGCTCTCTCTCTGAATTGAGTGTGTCTAATTTATTCACCCAGACTCTGAGAGTTTTATTTTTTCTGCGTAAATTTAACAAACACTTTCTCTCTCTTTGTCTCAAATCCTTTTTCAGAAGATTAAAACGGGGAAAATGTAAAGAGGTGTTGGATTCATTTGGCTGCTGTGTGAAACCTGAGAGAGAGAGGGGAAAAATTGTCACCTTATCTGGGAGCTCTTCTGTGTTCATTGTTCTGCTTTCTAATATAGAAACCCATTAGATAAACTTGTTAGAAAATGCATTAGGAAAGGATTTTTTTAGAGATGATATTTAAAATTCTGTGGCCTTTGCATGAAACATCTGTGGGGAAAAAAAAAAGTACTTCTGGGAGATAAAGAATATTATTTGTGGGGAAAAAACAATGCCTTTGTTACAAGACAGGAAACTGTGGAGGAAATGTGAATGCTTTTTTATTTACAGACAATTGCACTTCATGTGCCGGTAGCGGGGCCAGGGGGTGAGTGGGGACCCCAGTGCCAGTGCCAGGGAGTGAGTAGGGACCCCAGTGCCGGGGACAGGGACTGAATGGGGACCCCGACGCCTGGACAGTTCCACCACCCCCGACAGTGCCACCTCCCTGGGGCTGGGGGGTTGGGGGTTCTGGGAGCCTGGACACCGACCCCTGTCCCTCAGCACCACCCACCCCTGTCCCTCAGCACCACCAACTCCTGTCCCTCAGCCCCACAGCTCCAGGGGGTTGGGACCCCCCAGGGATGGGGACCAACCCCCGCCCTGGGCCGCCTGGGCCGGGCCTGGACAACCCTTGCTAGTATGAAATAGTTACCCTTTTGTTTCTTGTTCTTTGATACCTTTTTTTTTTTAATCCTATAGTAAAAGCCAACTTGTTCTTTGGACAGCAGCTGCTTCCTGCACATACCGCATTTTTTCACATCACACAAACTCTTTATTTTAAAACTTTACCTGCTGCTAGTCTGTGCTAAAGTTAAAATGAAAGGATTTACCAAGACTTAAACACTAGAATGTGTACAATTTTTATTTAATCCTCTGCCAAGGCTTATCTATTATTCTCCTGTGTCCTTTACAACCATTTATTTTCCTTTAATCTCCTTAACTTGTGCTTTCCTTCTTTTTACAGATGTGACCCTTCCACTTTACTCAGCTCTGGTGAGGCTGCATCTGGAGCCTGTGCCTGTGGCTCCCCAGTGTAAGAGAGTTGTGCATGTACTGGAGAAAGTCCAGTGAAGGGCAATGAAGTTGATATATGTGACATACAGGAGGAGGCTGAG
Source organism: Actenoides hombroni (assembly GCA_024336885.1). Classification (NCBI taxonomy): domain Eukaryota; kingdom Metazoa; phylum Chordata; class Aves; order Coraciiformes; family Alcedinidae; genus Actenoides; species Actenoides hombroni. The sequence goes on from WUAM01002267.1 coordinate 15,663, forward strand.
AGAGCTAGGACTATTCATCCTGGAAAAGGGAAGGCTTCCCGATGTGCATAATGTGTATGATGGGAGGGATAAAAATGGAGGCAAACTTGTCAGTGGTACACAGTGAAAGGACAAGAGGAAATAAACAAATTGAAATACAGGAAATTTTGTTTAAGCATAAGATTTTTTTTTTTCCTTTAAAGTTGCCAAATGTTCAATACATAGCTCTGCTAACTATTGGATATTAGTCAAAGTGTTAGCCATTTGCTTTTTATAACCTGAAAATTAGTCTGTGCACACAACCATTCCTGACACATAAACATATAGCTGGGCATATAGATAAACATATATCTAGACAGAAAGTAGAAGAAAAAGAGACATGCACTCTCATGCTTACATGTACAATGCTGACATGATTTTACATTGTCTAAGACTACAAGAAACTGCAAAGGAAAAAATTCATGTGAAAAAGAAAAAAAGATGTAAGCAGGATGAAATAACTTCACAAGAATTTGAGCAACTCTTACAACAGAATCACAGCAAGCTTTTCAGTGCAAAAATTCTCTCTAAAGTCTCACCAGTATTTGGTACAGAAGTACAGTTAGACTGCTGCCAGGATTTCTAGAGTACATTCAGGCCTCTTCTGTTATCTCACTGACCTGCTCAAGCCTGAGTGTCTTTTAATCTGTCATTATCAGCCATTTTTATTTGGGTATGGATCCGTTTTGTCAGGTACTGCTTTCCTGAGTCATTCCAGGTGTGGTGAGACAGCATGGCCTCTGACACTGTATTTGGGCTGCTGTTTCCACCCGCGTGGATCAGGATTGCCCATGTACTTTCACCTAATGGGTCTCACTGGAACCACTCCTCACTGCTGCATCCCCTCGTTTTTCTCTCCCTTGGAATATCTCCACACTTTGGATCTTGATGCTTTGACCTGTGAACGTGGCAGGTAAATCTCAGTCTGTGACCCTCATGCTCAGGTTTAGCATCATCTCTTAACTTCTGTGCAGGGCCTCAGGTTATTTTGGCTTAAATGGGTAGCTAATTTGCAGGAGCAAATGAGTTCTCCTGCATCAGTGGATGATTTCAAAGAATCACGAGCATCCAAAGTGCCTTTGCAGTCTGGATTCTTCTACGTTGCTGATGGAGCTTTGACAATCCCATCTTAAGATGTGGTAGCTTAATTATTGATTCTCTCTGTCCTCTGTGTCTTCTTCAACTATGAAATTACTGGCTTTGCTAGATCCTGCTTTTCTGTCTCAACATTTTTTCTTTCTGCTTTTCCATGTGGTCCCTGACAGACCTCTTGATTACTTGAAAAAAATAAAATGATTAATTTAAGATTTATTTTTTAAATTGTTCAAACTTTTCAAAGTTTTGTGGGGTGATAAAACTAACTACGCTGGGTCTACTTGTCAGTTCAAGATCAGTTAAATGAACAGTAAATGTAAGAGTTTGTGAGACAGAACTCAAGTATAATATACCAGTAGACAAAACATATGAAAAAAAAACCCCACTGTTGAGATTAAGAACTGCATGCATGAAAACTCAGTTATGATTTTATGCAGAGTGATTCATAGTACTGCAATTTTCTAAAAAGACAGATCAATACTCCAACGCACGAAATGACTAAGTTAATGTTAAGCATCATAGCATCGTTAATAACACCAGACATGCAGGCTAAGCTTGTTTTTAAAATGTTTGCCATTATATGTCAGCAACTAAATAGCTATGTTCATCATAAAGAATTGAAATCTATCTGAAATATTACTGAAGTACTTTAGCTTCTTTCCCCTGAGAAAGATAGTGTAAGCTAATTACAATTTGTTGCATTTGAATATCAAGAGCCTCCACTGAATATGCTGATATTTTGTACCACATACATTTAACAGGAAAGTCTGGGGAAACAGTAATTTTGAATATTTATTAGCTTGGGGATACCCTTTTGGTTGGTGGGGGTCCTTGGGTCAAACCTTTACTCAGAACCAGGTAGAAAAGAGATGTAACTCCGAGTCTTCCTTGTCCCAGAAGGGTGCCCCGGCCATCAGGCCATCTTGACAACAGGCTGAAACAAGTAGGCATCATCTCCTGAAAAAAAGAACCAGGTTTTTTATTGTTGTTGCTGTTGTAGTCATTATTGGTAGTGGTCATTAAGCGACTGAACTGCTCAATCATTACTATAAACCATACAGGGAAGGAGTTACTGAAGTGAAAATAGAAGTGAAGATTTCAGAGAAGATCCTTCTAGGTGATCAAAACTAAAAAGCACCATTTGTTCATTTTCATGTAATAACTAATGTGTGATGGGCCCAGAAGAAGAGTCCAGCAGAATATTCTATATTATTAAATACAAAAGGCAAAGCATATGACACTTGTTTCACAAGAGGCAGTATCACGTTTGATGTCTATTATTTATTGGCTCATTATATGCATGCTTTGCTCTGAGACAGTAAGTCTAATTTCACATTCAGCCTTATGAGGACATCCGGAAAAATAGAGCACATTTGTGACTACAACGAGAAACATTCCCTTAAAACTGAATCTTTTAAATCTGCAGTTCTGTTTTCTAGGAGCAGTGAAACTGGATTTTTAAAAATTGAGGGTACAGTTACTTCCCTGGATCTATATATCCAAGAGAAAAATTAATAGGGGTCTGAGTTTGCATTTTGCATCATCATCACCTGTAATGGTGCTCAATGCTAAACCCTGTAATGGAGCTCAAGCAGATATAGCTGCACTGGCAGATTAGGAAGCTCACAACAATCAGCAAAGTTAACTGAGAGAAGAAAACAGTTTGGTAGATCTTTTGTGCTGGTACAAATGTCATAAAAATCTCCTGTCTGGGTGTCCCTTGTTTCCCCCCCATGTCCGTGTGGCCCCCCCTGTCCATGTATCCCTTGTGTACCCCCATGTCCGTGTGTCCCCCTGTCCGTGTATCCCTTGTGTCCCCCCCTGTCCGTGTGTCCCCCCTGTCCTTGTGTGTCCCCTGTCCTTGTGTGTCCCCTGTCCTCGTGTGTCCCCCCCCCCTGTCCCCAGGCCGCCGCCAGCCCCCGGGTGCCCCCCCGGACCCTCCGGCCGCCAAACGCCTGAAGCTGGACCCGGGACCCCCCTCGGGCAAATCCACCCCCCAGCCCCACTCGGGCAAATCCACCCCCAGCAGCGGGTGCAGGTGATGCCTGGGGGGCGCAGGGTCACTTGGGGGCCCGGAGAGCCCCACGGATGGGGTTCAGAGGCCTGCGCTGCCCCATAGATGGACCCTGGGGGGGCTCAGGGTCCCCTTAGGGCCCAGTTTGGCCCCACAGATGGGGGCTCATGGGGCCTCCCCAGGGTCTCACTGGGACCAGTACAGCCCCAGAGCTTGGCACTGGGGTGGGGTGGGGGGTGTCTCAGGAGGCCTGGCCAAGCCCGTAGCTGGGGGTCGGGGGTGGCAGGGTCTCCCCAGGGCTGGAGGGGGGGGCTCAGGGGCCTGAGTAGCCCCACAGATGGGGGCTGGGGGATTTGCATTTCCTAGTTCCCTCTACTCAAGCTCACTATGATTCCTTCTACCATCAGACCATGAGACATGTACTGTCTGCAGCATGGATTTGTTACACACCTTTTCCAGAAGGTGCAGGGCACATCAGGTATTTCCAGGTTCCCAAGTGTGCTGGTTTAAGATCCAGTAAGCCCCTGCTAATAGAAGCTAAACCCAGAAAAGAAAAACATTGTTCACTCTGCCACTCAATTTTACATGTTTTTATAACATGTTACCCATGCACGTATAGGTTTTGGTCATGCCGTCTAGCCCTCAGTGTCTCCTAAGCACAAAAGTAGACAGTGCCATTTTCTGGATATCGGTACAGAAGACCAAGTTTCAATGGACATTCATCCATTGCTCCCTGACAAAGTAGCTCAGACTTTGCAAGGTGCTTGAGAACAACATGAGACCAGAAATTCTATGGGGAACTCCATGCACAAAAATCCTTGAAGGTTTAGAAGGAAGCAGCTGTTATGATGGGTGGCTGAAAAATCCTAATGAATAAATAGTAAACTAACCTACTGGAAAACTTAAAAGTCAGGTTTTTTTCTAATCTCATAAATATGACTATTTTCTGGGACAGAGCAGATCGGCTCTGGCAAACAAAAAGCTCAGTGTGTTTGTTTTGTCAGTCATCAACCCAGGTTCCCCCATTCACTCCCCGTTTCCCCCCCTTTAACTCCCGCTTGTAAAGGCCCCGGACCCGCAGACCCCCCCCCCCCAAAAAAAAAAACCAAACCCCAAACATTTAGACCCAATTTCCAGCTATTTAGACTCAGTTTCCCCATTTAGTCCCAGTTTTCCCCCATTTAGTCCCAGTTTCTCCCCATTTAGTCCCAGTTTCCCCCCATTTAGTCCCAGTTTCTCCCCATTTAGTCCCGGTTTCGCTCGGAAGAGGGTCGTGTAGGGAAAGCCGGTGCAAGCAAGTGGAGATCTCGGCGGAAGCCGACTCACTCAAACAGCACACTAGGAGTGTGGCATATCTCCTGAAATCGGTCTGGCCGTCGTTCTGCAGAGGAGGTGAACTTTGTCCTTTCAGCCAAGCACTGCCAAGCGTGCCTCTCCTCTCCCTCTCAGCACATCCCAGCTGTCTTTGGGAGGGACAATCCTGACATTTGGAACCGGGACGTGAGGGATATCTGAGCTCAGGGAAACAAAGATGCAGTTTGTCATGTCTGCTGCGGGTTGCCCAAAGAGTCAGTTAACAGGGAGGAGAAGGGCACTGGAGGCCACTGCTCACACTCGTGGTATTTTGGTTGAGAAGCAGCCAAGCGTGCAGTGTGTACAGATGCTGGTACCTGCTTGGGAGTGTCTGTGTGGCTTGAGTTGGTCTTTATTTTAATGCTCAAAATGGCATTTCAGGGATTACTTTTTGAATAGGTGGCCCATTGCTTGTCCTTAGCCTCATTCTTATATTAGTAGTGCTGCTCTTAATATATAACCCATGTAATCAGCTCCTTAGGGTGGGCAGAGGAGGGATAGAGGCTTTCAAAACAGTTACCAACTGGGTCTGTGCACTCAGTGTCAGGGAGGGAGCTTTTGTTTGTTGTATATTGTTTTCTCTGATGGCAAATTCAAAACAGTGTATGAATTCAAAATAATGAGGTTTATTTCTCTCGTTATAGCTTCGGCATGTGATGGAGTGTGTTACTTACCAGCTTGCTCTGTAATTCTCCTTTTACTGTACTGTACAACAAAATGCTACCAACTGCTGTTCCAATAGCCAGGATATCTAACTGCTTGTCCACTTCTGCACCTTCTGACTTCCTTTTTTTCCTCTGAGGGCCATCCTGGAAGATCAGAAAAGGAAAACAGGAAATTTATTAGTCTGACCAACAGAGGGTAAAAAAAAAAACAAACCCAAAACTTCTGGAAGTGTGAGACCCAGTCAGCCAGCACAAACTCTGCTGAGACAGAAAATGAAGACACTGAAGTGCACAGCAACCTAGAGACTCTGCTTTCCAATTCTTAAAGGGATAAGAAAGCAAAATTATGCATTGGCATGTGGCAGTGTATTTTTTTTAGATGAAGTTGTTATAAATATTGTAGCCTTTCATATGTGAAGGTTTCCAAATCACTGTAATAGTAACCTTGACAGTGCAGGTTTGTGCATCAGTCAACAGTAATTTAATGATGACCTGTGACTTGACAGTACTAGTAAATTCTACTGTTTTCCATACTTGCTATATAATTTCAAATTTCATTAAGATGTTAATTTGCAGTAAGTAGAATCTTGAGGGTTTTTTCATTTGAGAGCTTTGCATATTTTTATTCAGAGGTAAAATAACTTAAACCTGCTCAGCCCTGTAATATTTGGTCATATCAGTAAAATATCAATTGTGCTTTTATTTTTATTATTATTTTATCTTTTTGTTATTGTAAAAATTTGTTTCTTATTACTGAGAAGTTTTAATATTCTAAGAGGTGTTAAAAAAACCCCAAACTGTCAGTTTAAAAATATAATAATGTAAACCGTTCTTTTTATATGTCCATAAGGAACAGAAGCAAAAAATGTGAGGAATTCCAAATATTACGAGCCTTTATTTCAAGCACAACAAACATATTTCTTTTTATTAAAATTTTCACTTCTTTATCTACATATTAGTCACTACTTCAGATCATGAAGTCTTCTAAGACTTTGCAGCTGAAATTTAGGTCCTCACATTACCCCTGTTAAGACACTAAGCAATATCAGTCTCAAACCTGTTCCACCTAGAAACTCAAAAACAGTAAGGCAGAAAATAGAACTAACTATAGGGAAATTCTTTGTTGACACTAAGAGTATTGTACTTACACAGTCTTGTCTAGAAAAGGCCTTCTGAACTGGTAAATGACCAGCATATGAATGGAAGAAACCTGTGCTCAGTGCCATGGTGGAAATACCATGATACTCTTTAGTAGGTTCAAGTGAACATATATATATATAACAGTAACAGCCTAGGTAGACGTGTAGCTGGGCTGCATCATGTGAGTGTCTTAATTCAGCCTTCAGCATCTAAACAATGAAGATTAATGGCATTTCTAAAAATCCCTGCTGCTCTTTGTATCCATATGCAGGTAACTTTTTGAATAAATAGCTGATTTGCAGGGCCTCTTGGTGAAATTGTTGTTGATTCTAAATAATAAAGAAAACTAAAGAACAAAACTGTTTCACTTCCAAATGTGTGGATCATCTATATCTGATTTAACTATGTGTCCTTTCACATTTGGAAAATTCCATCTGCAGCAGACTAGAAACAGGAACAACTGCATTTGGTGTGGTTAAAGAAAAAATGCTGGCTAAAACTTAAAAGTGTATTCCCAGTAGCATATAGACAGCATGATTTTTTTAATGTACTCATCATAAAATAGCAGATGAGATGCTCTTGACTAAGTTATGCACTGTACTTTTCTTAAAATCACTTGTGAACATGAGCTTTCCTAGCTGTTTTTTGTTTGTTTTTAACAGAATCATGCTTAAGTCAGAAGTTTCCAACACATTCAGTTTTCAGTGCTTGCAAAGTATTCATAGATGATTGTCTGACAGATTGTGTCCTTTCTATTGAGAGTTTCTTTTACATTGCTCTGTTTTTGCATATTTCATGTTAGAAGTGTGTATATATATATGTAGGCAAGGGTTGGGTTTTTTTTAAAATATTTTTAACTAGATCAGATATTCCAGCTTGCTTTTAACTCCTTATATACTGCTCTACTTATATACATTTTAGTTAATTAAAAAAGCCTACAGCTAACTACTAACTACTGAACTAGATTTTTATGGGTTTCAGGGAAAAAAAAAGTGTTTAACAATATAGCTGATGGCTCCATAATGTGAGATTTGCCTTGTACTGAAGTAGAATTTTGGATAGTAAAATTTAAGTCATGATTTAGCTCACTGTTTAAGACAAGATATTGGCCTAGGGATAAATTACAAAAGCCTTTTTTTCTTAAGATGAAAGACCGGGGGCTAGACTGGCTGGCACGCTGTTGCGCGAGACGACGGGCTGGAGATGTGGATGGGGATGGGATGAGATGGTGGGATGGGGATGAGGATGGAGCTGGGATGAGGTGGTGGGACGGGGATGAAGATGGGATGAGGATGAAGATGGAGATGTGATGAGATGGGGGGATGGGGATGGAGATGGGATGAGGGGGGGGGAGGGGGAGGGGGGTGGGATGTGGTGGAGGGAGGGGATGGGACGAGATGGTGGGAAGGGTGGGAAGATGAGGTGGGGGTGGAGATGGGATGATGTTGGGATGGGGATGAGGATGGGATGAGGATGAAGATGGGTGTGGTATCCCCACAGTTAATTCTTAAGAGCAGAGACTTTTCTTTTGGGCTGAGTGACAGTGCTGCTGCATAAACTACCACAGCGTGAGCATCACTTTTCCTTTTCTCTCTGCTGTCTTTGAATCATCATATTCCGAAAGTGACATCCATGTATGTGCAGTTGCTGTGGGTCCCCTCATTTTCTGGAACATACTCCTTAAGTCTCTTTTGTCCTTTCTAACAATGAGTCAAGAAACGGCAAAAAGATGTTCCATGCAGAAATAATTATTCCATGCCTGCACTCAGGTTAACTAGCGTAAGGTTTACTTAGATCTACAGTCTTCTTCCCTAGGGTCTCTTTAAATGATATAGCCTACGTTAAGAGGGGAAGAAGTTCAGCCTCCATGTTTCATTGTTACGTTCTTCATCTTTTAAGTGACGGGATCATGTCACTATCAAATCCCAAACAAATTTTTCCTAAGTATTTTTCTTAGTGTATTCTATCAGTCCCGTAGACATTATTAGAATTGCATTTTACCAATACTAAAATCAATTGCAGAAACTAACACAGCTATTCATTTTAGTATCACATCTGCAAACAAAGATTACTTTGATTCGACTTTCTACCCTCAATAGAGTAGAATAAATCTGGTTTATTGTCTTTAAAAATGAAAATGACATATTGGACTTCACAAGGGCAGACAGGAGCTGAAAGAGGTGTGATAAAAGGGTGCAGTGATTACTGTATCCTTTTGTATGGGGAAGGATAGATCTAGCTGGCTTTCCTTGCAGCAAAACAGAGGAGCTGAGAGTTCAGGAAAGCTATGTTCATAAAGAGGGGGAGATACTGGAACTGATGGGACAGAGACCCTTTGGGATCTCCATCTCTGGGAGTTTCCAAGAATTTAAAGTGATGCACAACAGGAGGAGTGTAGGCGTGGGCACAGAAAGATGTAGGAGAGGCTTTCCATATCTACACACATTTGTTTAAATCAATTTTTTTTCAGTGTGAGCAACTATGAAGGGCAGCACGCAAAGAACTGACTTTACCATGGTCAAGTTTTTCAAGGTAAAAAACCTTAAGACTGCTCTTTAAAATCTTTTTACAGGTCTAGACTAAAATGGTTTGTTTTCCATACAAGACAGGTACCTTCAACTTCACTGACTTACATTTGTTTATAAAACCAGTTAAAATCAGGTCACTAGACATACAAAGTCAGAATCATAAATTTTCAACTTAGGGACTACTTTAATTTTAGCAACACCAACTTCAGAGAACGTTTCAGAAGTCAGCAAAGAACATGGCAAATAAAAGAAAGCTCAAGCATGAAATATATGTAATGACTTGTTTGCTGCCTCCTCCTCCTGTTGCTTCCACCCTCCTATACTGTGTTTTTTGTAAACTAAAAGATAACTGCTATAGCAACCTTTTGTTTGCTGAACATTCTTGTCGGACAAGCAGGTTCTGGCTTCTTCAAAGAGCTAAGCAGATTGCCAAAGCAAAGGAAAGAGAAATTTAGAGTCAGACTGGGGTAGGTAGTGATACTTTGGCATATGTCTGGTTGGTTCTGCAAATTAGTATTTAGAAAAATTAATTACTATCGACTTAATACTGTCTGTAAAGGGACAAACACCTGAATTATAATATATGTGTGCTTTTGAAGAGGATGAAATATAATAGAGTGAAGGGTGTTTCTGTGGCTTAGTTTTGACTCTGTAGTGTGGAACCAGGGAGAGATGTGCACAGCATCAAGCAGATGCAGTTCCTCTGTTCTCATTCCTCAATTAATATTGAATCTGCTGTGAAAAAAAAACCCCTACACAAAACATGAAGAAGACAAAGTCAAGTCCCCTTGGAGAAAATGCTAGAATGAAATTCTCTCTAGGCATTCCATTTCCCTTTTCTGCCTTAAACAACTGTGTTTTGACAGCATTTTTGTGTTAGGAAGTTGCTTGCCCCATTCTATATCTTGTTTTTGTTTTCATGTTGTTTTCAGTGGAAAAAGAGGAATTATGTGTTCCTCAGAAGTCTTTTGAGGTGCCTGAAGACATGCTTTCTCAGAACCAGGCTAAGTATTCTTATTTTCCCCAGGGGTTATAGCTGCTTAATAGGACTATGAAGACTCCTTATGAAGGAAGGAGGGGTAGTCTCTCCAGACTATAGGGAGGATAGAAGACTGAAGTAAATTAGACCCAGATCTGGATAATATTTAGGTAGGATAAAACCCCAAAAAACAAAACAGCAACCCTTTCAGAGTGTCTTGGGGAAAAGTGAATTTTTTTTGGTTTTTACTTTAATGCATGGGCATCTTCAAATGCCAGTAGGCATAGGGCCGCATCTCTGGCTGCTGGGCTGGTCGGAGCTGCTGGGTATGTAAGTGCACTGGCAGAATAAAGAAAAACAACCAACCAAACAAGGCCAAGTGAGCTGGGGGAAGGCCAGTGGGGGGACAGGACAGGAAAAGCATGTGTCTGTTCATGACTTTGAGCACCTTTGCATCAATTGGGCACTCCTTTTAGCCTTCCTTTCAAGGCACAAGAGCAGGCAAGAAGCTGCATCTGTGGACTTGGTCTTATTCTGGATTGTAATTGCAGGTAAGGTTTCTGGAAATCTGTCATAGTTAGAAGGCACCAGCTACATGAGAGTATGGTGATGGTTATGAAATATTGCAAACCAATGCTGCAAAAGCAAATTTAATTATCTTTTGAAAAGGTCTGGGGAAAACAGGAAACTTCTTTAGCTGGCAAGTGTATAGTTTTGGACAAGCACCCTCAGTCACACACTGGCCTTCTCACATCTTCGGCCATTCACTTTCAAAGAGCTCTTTAGAAACTAAGTTTTCCCTGTGGAAAACGTGTATACTAAAGATCTGTAAGTGACAACACAATACATGCCAAACATATATGATTCCTTCAGTTGTTACAAAACCCTTTGAAGTAAGGCATAAAAAGACATGAAGAGAGGTACAGCAAGGAGCAGGTGCTCAGGGGAGCTGCTCAGCTATCTCAGTTGTGTTTTCCAATCTCTTTTGTCTAGGCTGACAGTAAAGAGCTCTCCACTGTAGGTTTCTTGTTTCTACTCTCTGGAATGGTCCTTCCCACCTTCCCAAGGAGAGCTGCTGTGCTGGCCACAGAACAGAGTGAGGGGTTTTAGTGGGGTCCCAGGGTTTCATGGCTGCCATTTTATTGCAGAGATTTGGGATGTGGCAGAGCTGCTCCCCCAGCTTGAGCACAGAGCCCATCAACACAAGGAGAAAGTGTCACGGTCTGCAAAGCTCTGTATGCTGCCAGCTGCTCAACCTGCCTCCAACCCTGAGCAGGACAATTTAGTCACAAGACTGATGCATTCCAGTTGATGACCTGCAACATAGGCTTACAGATATATAGCAGTACAATGGAACATAAGTAAGAAAAGGAGATAAATGCTTAGGTATAAAATATCAATCACACATTGGCAGTGAATACCAAAGTTTACAATAACTGTCCACTGAAGCCTCACGGTTTCAGAAGTCCCACAGCTAGAAAAATTACTTCTATCTTAGTTTCCTGCCACTAAGGCTAACTAGCACAGAATGACCTGTCCATATTATTATACTTACATTATCTTCAAATCAGTGTGGCTGCATTTACATTGGTCATTGAGATATGGCGTTAGTTTTTTTGTTTTGTTTTGTTTTCCTGTCATTTTACCTTCTATGGAGGGGCATGACTAGGTGATCAAATTAATAAAAAGCTCCCTATGAACTTTCTTGGATTGGAGTGTGGGGGCACTTCTGTGAGGAGCATTATATAATACTTAACCAGGGTTTTTATCTGGGTTGCAGAAGCAGGTGGAGAAGCCATGGTTATGTGCTAATTGACTTGCTTAGATCTAGATGGTGTGTATCATAATCACTCTAGACACTACAAGCTCAAATATAAGTTTAGAGCTGCTTGATTTATTTTTAGTAAATCTCCTTCTCCTGGAAGAATACAGTTGTAGAAAAAGGTGTAGTGTCCTCAAGATGCAAGGAAGCTGCTGATGTTAAAGTTAAATATGAGACACTAGTCTGAAAAGATTCAGAATATAGAATTATGAAAAATCCTAAGTGGCATATACAGAATGTGTAGATGTGTAAAGGGAGAAAGACATAAAAATATGTGTAATGGCTGATATAAATCCAGCCTCTACAAAGTTACTCACTTCAGGCAGTGACATCCACTTCATCAGTCAAACGCTCTTTTACTGCTCCCATTCAATTCAGCTTTCTATTTTATTTATCAGACTACTCTTTTAAAATGAGTCTTATGTCTTTTTGTAAGCTTAGCTTATAAACCTCCCAGTGTCATTCTGCAGTAATATTTTCACAAAGAAACTTACCATTCTCTGACTGCCACCACTTCTTTTTCCTATCAGGCTCGAAAGTTGTGATAACATTTTCCACCATGTGACTATTGTGCTGTGTGTAGGGATTATATGGGTATCTGGAGTCACAGAGAAAGCACTTCTCTTCTGCCTGGAAAAGAAAATGAGCAGAATAAAAAATGAATATTTGCTCTTCTCTAAAGATCTGGTGCATGCACATGTATTTATTCCACGGCACGAATGGAACTTGTCATGTTGCTTTGGGTACCCATGCTTTTAGTCACCCAAGCACTATGATAGGCATGGAGCCCAAATAATGAACAAATAGTGAAAGATTTAAGAATCCACATTTCTCAGCTAGTGATGAAAAAGCTGAAGCCTTTCAATCTGCATAGAATAAAATATGATTAAAAAAAAATTCATTCATTAGACAAAAAATACCAAACCAGTCATTAATCCAAAGGGCTTTGTTGAATAGATGTTATTCCTTTTATCCAAATAAGTCAAACTGGAAAACTCCAAATGTAGTTCTCTAACTGCAGAGGAACAAATGCCCATTTCCGTGCAAACTTGTCATTCCTTTGGTGCAAGATTTTCCTCATTGATAAATGTAATTCCAGCATGTGGGGGGTCGCGGTGAGGGGGCGCCGGTGGGGGGTGCGGGGTGCGGGGGGGGTTACGGTGTCCCTCGAGGTGTTAGGGTGTTGTGGGGGCGGTTGGATACAGCGTTCCTGGAGGCGTTGCCGTGTCCTCGGAGTAGTTTTGGTGTCCCTGGGAGTGTTACAGTGTTCCAGGGTGGGTTACGGTGTCCCTAGAGGTGTTAGGGTGTTGTGGTGGGGGTTGGATACAGCGTTCCTGGAGGTGTTGCTGTGTCCTCGGGGTAGTTTTGGTGTCCTGGGGGGCAGTTACGGTGTACCTGGGGGGGTTAGGGTGTGGTTGGGGGTGTTGGGGTGTTGAATGAAGTGATTTCTCTTGGGGCACTTGGGGAAGGTCCACCTGGAGAAAGGGACTACTGAGGCAGGAGGGATGAAGTGCAGGACTGTTGGGGTGCTGCTGATAGGGTGTGGAGCTAGATACTTGTAAAACACAAATGTGGTCATGTAAAACTGCCTAATCCCGTGGGAATGAAAATGCAGAGAGAAACATTAATAGGGAGAAAACTGGTAGGCAATTGAGACAGTCAGCTATCTCTCCTAAGTTCAAGAAGAGGGGAAGGGCATGGGGGGAATATAAGCAAGGCTTGGGTGGTGGCTTTTAATCCTCTGTCTCAGCCTTGCTGTTCCCAACAAGCACTGCTGATATTTGATGGGTTTACTGTGGTGATGGGGAACTGGCATTGTTCTGTTGCATTTGGTTGCCATAAATTGTAGCTTTTTCTAGGACAACACCTTTGGAAATTGTACTGGTGATGCTACTTGGCTGTCAGGGGCACTTTGCAAAGAGCATCTACTGGAGTCTCACAGGATGTAACACACGTGGCTTTGCAGTCATTAGTATCTAGCAACAAGCTTTAGCAAGGGACATTGTCAGAAGCTTTTAGGAAGTCAAGATAAATTATACCCACTTGTATTCCTAACTAAACCTCTGTGCCTTCCTTTCTGGATGTCTGTGAGCCATAGGACTTGGCAACAAATTTGGGATCCTAATACCCATCTTTGATTGTTTTTCCTGCTCTGTCCCACAAGCTCTTTGACAGAAATAATGACCAGCAGCTTCTCCTTCCTGGTGCAGCAGAATTCTACCCTCCAATGGGACTGTGCTTTATGTGGTGGAGTTCAGTCTTCTCAGCTGTTGGTTCCAAACACAGAGATAAATCTTCCAGAAGGTGCTTTTGTATAACTCACTGTCTCCCAGCCCCTGAAAAAATGCTTTCCTTTCCAATCTCGAGCCTCGTCTCAAGTAGCAATGTATCTATTCAGAACTGGCTGCGGAAAGGCACAACTCGTTAACTTCCATGACATTAGAAAATTCATCACAAATCCAATTCAGCACTAAATTCAGGTCATGACCTGAAATGTCTTTGTGCTGTTTATTAACCAGCTCCTTAATGAGCCTGTATATGTCCCTTTCTGTATGGGAGCCTTGATTCCCCCTACTTAAAGTTTCTCTGGGCTCACCTACCAATCGCGAGGAGGTGGTTTCGTGCAGACCCGCAACCTGCTTCCTTTCAGCAGAATTCCTCAGTTCCCAGAGACTTGCAGCCAGTCGTCCTTGTTTTGACGATTAAAGCTGAATCATGTAGGGGTCACCAATTTGCTGCGATTGAAGGGATGGGGAAGTGCTGGAGAGAGATGAGGCAGCACCAGGCAGCTGTGCTTCTCTCTGTTTATTCTTCCAAAGGGGGTTTTGTTGCCACCTGCTCACCTGGCCTGTGTTGCTGTGGATTTTTCCCTGGGATTTTACACTTGCAGCTCAGCAAGGGAAACCGTATGTAACGGTCTCAGGGAAGGGAGCCAGCGTGAGTGTCCTTTATCTCAAACCGGTTTGACGTTTCATGCTTCCTACCAGCTCCTCTCCTCACCATTTCATGCACCGCCCTGCAGAAGAGCACCCCTCCTTTCCCACAAACTGGTGCCAGGCTGTGCTCCTTTTGGGGGGTAAAGGGTAAGAGGGTATTCATACAGCCATCACAGAAAGTGTCCCTCCCAGCAAGGACTGCAGCTGGTGGGCTGAACATCACAAAACTGACCCAACAGGAATTATCACCCTGGGTCAAGTGGAATGATCACAGAATCATACAGAACAGTAGGGGTTAAAAGGGACCTCAAGATCATCTACTCCAACCCTGCTGCAAAGGCAGGTTCACCTAGAGCAAGTTGCACAGCAATGTGTTCAGATGGGTTTTAAGTACCTTCAGAGGAGACTCCAACACTCAGGGTTTTTTTGAGGTTCTGTTTTTGTTAGTTTGGTTTGATTATTCTTTTTGTTTTGTTTTATAAACCTTCCTTACCTTACTGGACTGGCCATGTAGTAAGACAGTGGGAGGAGAGATTAGTAATTCAGATAGTCAAAGCTGCTGAGCAAGTGAATGAAAAAAATAAAAGCTTGCAGAACTTGATCATGGGGTTTGTTTTTTTTTATCAATTCATGTAGGAAACATACTTACAAGTCCTTTTTGAGAACTATGCCACTGCATATTTGAAGAACAAGCAGGTTACCTACTGCTCTACAGAGGGAGTACGAACAATGGGGTTGCATCTGATGCAGGCAGCAATTCATTTTCTAGGATCCACAAGCATTCAGTTTTTCCACAAATAATAACTTCAAGCCCACTTGAGAAGCCCAGAATACACAGGAAAAGCACGCCCAGAAACCTTTCCCAGAAACTTCCCAGGACTCGTAGCCAACCTCCCCACGCCTCGCGCTTAACCAACATAGGCCAGCAGAAAATAGTTCCAGAAAAAAGAAGTGCAAAGGCTTCCAGTTTCAGACTCCTGGTTTAATTAATTTCCTGTTAGACAGTTTGCAAACACTGAAGACATTTTCCTCTGAAGTTGTCTTAGCCAGAGCATTTCTCATTTGGTGCTCTTTATCATTTCAATGCAGATGATACCTACAGTCTAATTTCTTCAGCCAGGAGGTTTTAGTGCCCTAAGAAAATGTAGCCTTTAAAGACAAAAAGACAAAATATATAAAACCAAATATCTGCTACTTTTAGAAGTGTTTTTGAAAATTCTTCACAGCAGTATTTTTACTGAGGCCTTGAGTCAGCAAAACAAGTAAGCAACTACCTAATTTAAGCACATGTAGTCCTTATTGAAACCTAAGAAAATTATAGCTAAATCCTTCTCCCAGGAGCCCTCAGCCTTAAAATTCTACTTGTTCTGTTTGCTTTTGATCATTTTCGTGTTTTTTTCAAATATGTTATTATACACACAGAAGTGGATGTCTATTCACAGTTTCTCTGTATTAACTTGAACCCTACATCTGTGAATCTTGCAGGTTACAGAGCTGCAAGATGAGGTGGGAAATCCATAGGAGCATCAGGCCAAGGGTGGCAGATCTACAGGATGAGGTTGAGAGGTTAAAGAACATCAGGGATGCTAAGGATTAACTAGTATGGTGGAGCCAGGTTCTTCCAGCCTTGATATAGAAACATAAAGATCCACAAATAAGAAAACAGAACAGGTACCCCAAGCATACTTCCCCGGTTAGGATAAAGGCAGAAGCCTTTATATAGTGTTATAAGAGGGAGCAGAGGTAAGCTCATGGTCAATGTAGCAGACTAACTCCTGCCCCATCCACCCCTGCCCACATCCTCGGTTTGAGGCGGATTCACCTCTGGGCTTTAGAGATGGAGGTGCTGTAGTAATAAATGGTCATCCTTACACTGCTACTGGGGAGGAGAAAACCCTCCAAGAGGCCTTTTAAGTAGGTAACACTATAAAATACTGTGAAAATAACTCAGCTCAACACCTAAATATTTCTCTAAAGCACCTTTGTCAAGCATGAGCTTCTTAGAAAAGACAGTATGTACTACTATGTAACTTCAGCATAACCTTATAGGCCACCATGAATCAAGACCTTCAGCAACAATAAATAACTCTATCTTCATGCAAACTAACACAGAATCACAGATATTAGGATGATCACCTACCTACCCCTAGAGCTGTGATGTCACAAAGTCCCGCACCAACCATGATCACCTACCTACTGCTGGAGATCTGATGTCACAAAAGCCTGCACTAGCCGTGATCAGCAACCTATTCGTGGAGGTGTGAGGTCATAAATTCCTGCACGAGCCATGATCACCTACTTACTCCTGGAGCTATGATGTCACAAAGGCATGCACCATCTGTGATCACATACCTCCTCATGGAGCTCTGATGTCACAAAGGCCTGCACCAGCAAGTATTACCCACCTACTACTGAAGTGTACCTATCAGAAAGCCACCAAAAGCCGTGATCACCCACTGTAGATAAGGGAAACTAACTCCAAGACAGGGAGGAATAAAGAAGAGCCTCCCACCAGTCCTGAGATCTCTGACTCACCGCAATCCACATTTTGAGACAAAAGGTGAAAAGTACACCGCAAGAAAGACTGAGAGCCTTCCTCCCAAAGACCCCCAAAGACCTCAGCCCACGACCACCAGACGGCAGTGCGCAAGTGCCAATGGGAGGAAGCCTATGATAATGAGTTCCCGGTACTGATTATAATAATCCAGCCCCATATAATGAATATGTAGCTAACTTTGTTAAATATGCATGCTTCGGTGTAATAAATACCTGCTTGATGGACACTTGGTGAGGAACCCACCCCAGATGCCTTCAAGGTGGCCCAGCCACCTTCTGAAGGTTGGAGGAGGTGCTGGGAGGTCTCCTGGGGTGGTGGCCACTTGGAGATGGTTGAGGTTGAGAGCGGAGAAGGTTGAGGGTTGAGGGTGAGGAACCCACCCCAGATGCCTTCAAGGTGGCCCAGCCACCTTCTTAGGCTTGGAGGAGGTGCTGGGAGGTCTCCTGGGGTGGTGGCCACATGGAGATGGTTGAGGGTTGAGGGTGAGGAACCCACCCCAGATGCCTTCAAGGTGGCCCAGCCACCTTCTGAAGGTTGGAGGAGGTGCTGGGAGGTCTC
>WUAM01002303.1:0-33193 GCA_024336885.1 Actenoides hombroni
CAAAAACCCACCCAAACCCTACAAATAAGCTTTCTGAAGTTCTGATGATAGCACTGCAAATTACTAGATAATTTCTAAGCCAGTCTGTGTGTTGGCACTGTACCCGTGTTACTTTATCCACACTAGAGAATGGCTGCATTTAATCATCACAGAACAGTAGAGAACCCTTCCAATCCCTACCATTCTGTGGTTCTGTAATCACTGCAAAATAAAAACAGCTTATTAACATATATGTTAAGGTATGTAATAGTGGTATCACACGAGGCATCCAAAGAAACATCTGCTTTTTTTATGACAATACATCTAGGCACAGAAAAAAGGCAGGATGATTATTTATTACTTGGGAGGGTCCATTTGCTGCCCCCCCCCCATCAATTTATTGGGGGGTTCATTTGTTGCCCCCCCCCCGTTCATTCTCTTTTTTGGGGGGGGGTCCATTTAATGGCCCCCCCTTTTATTTCTGGGGTTGCCCATTGAGTGCCCCCCCCATTTCTTTGGGGGGGCTCCATTTGGTGCCCCTCTATCTTTATTTATTTGGGGGGGGGGGCGTTTGTTGCCCCCCCTTTATTTTTTAGGGGGTCTCCCCTTTCCCCCCTCCTTTTTTTTGGGGGGGGGGGCTCTTTTGTGTCCCCCCCCCTTTATTTTTTTGGGGGTGTCCAGAGCCTTTCTGGCATCACCTCACATGCTGGCACTTTGCAGACACATTCTCATCTCAAAATTTCCTTTCAACTCTTCCTTCTCAAATGAACCAAAAAGAAGGGTCAGAAATCTCAGCTGTTAACAGATTAAACTGTTGCATGTAAGAAATAGTTGTATTTCTTATCATTCTGCTTCAATTTCCTTTTGTCTTGCAAGGCTGTGGCAGCACAGACATCAGTTTCAATATAGGAAGTAGGAAAGGTATGAAATTCTGATCAGAGACAGTCATCAAGTAATCACCCAAAGATTTCCTGAACCATAAGTTACATTTCTAGAGCAAAAATCATGTCAAAAACGCCTAATCTGTATAATTCATCACCATGCTACACTTTTGCTCTTGGAATATAACCCTTCCTTAAAACTTCCTCAGATTAATGAGTAATTTGTCTTGTGGGTTCAGCAACAGCTTAAATCTCTTCGTAGTGATGTAAATCTTGAGGCAGAAAATTGAAGATTAAGATGAAATGGAAAATATCAAAATACAAAGACAAAGAGAGAAAGCAATCAGAAAAAAGAATGTCACTTTTGTGGCATAATTCATAATATAAAATTATTTCCTATGTATATTAGCTGAGGTAACTGGATTTAGTAGCATCAGGTTGATTCTGTTGGTATCACCCATTATTAATCTCCTTAGCCCATTAAGTCTTTCTTAAATGGAAGTTCAAACTACCAATCAATTTGCTGTCTTGGTACCTGTATTCCCAATCCCTTTCTTTGTTATTAAAGTTTGGCTTTTTGACATCAGACTGGTTAACCAGATGCAATCTATACTGGGATGCTAATCTAGTGCATTATGTTATATACACATATTAAAGCAGGTTGGTCTGCAGACTAACCCCAGGCATCACCTTCACAGTTCTTTCATAACACATAAAGAAAAATATCACTGTAATAGCATTTTATGGCAGCAATAAAGTATAAAGAGGCAGACTGAGCTGCTAGGAAAAAATGACTGTAACATTTGCCACCTTCCATTCCTGTGGTGCCTCAGCATTTCAACAGCTGCTGTGGTATTGTGCTGAATAGGTCAGAAGTTTCAAGTCTTGAGTTCCCTCAGAGCTCTTGAGTAAAACCATCCCAGCAATCTGCTAATATTACTTCTATTGTTTTCTCCTAAAATCTTTTATACTGACACTTGAGTTTTGGAGAGTTTCTGAAGCTCATTCCCTGTGCAGCCCATCACTGGAGTGGAGCTGGAGCAGGGCATGGGACTGAGCAGTACTACCAGTGAAGGGATGGCTCTGAATTTTGCACATCACAGGCAACTGACAAACTATGATGCTGACATTAGCACGTATAGAACAAGAGCCTTGTACTGACAGTATGTTTAACTCATCTGCTGATAATGAAAATCCCATAGAATGTTTTGCTAACAGAAATGAGAATTTCAAGAAGACTTTCAAACATGGGTTTTCAGGGGAAGCAAGGGATTTCAACTGATACCAGAACAAAGAAGACAGCATAACATTAAATACATTATTCTAGCAAAATGCTGAGGCTACTGCAAATAAACACCTTCATAGTCCATCATGGCATTATGAAACCTGTAACTCTGTTCGGAAGAATGCTGATTTGAAGAACTGATAATACATTTACAGTTGTTGTCTTCTTGAATAGTAACTCCCCTGGATTTTGTGGGAAGTATCTATCTGCACTGACATCAGGACTGATGATGGTTTCAAAGCTGTGCTTGATCAGTTTCTTGTGTCACTAGGTCCTTTAGAGCCTAGTATTTTGTGTCTTGATCTGCTTTGCTTTGCAGCTAGTTTCTCTGTTTCATGCATAATACTTTGGCATACTTATTGTGGCAATGCCTTGCAAGAGGGCTTACCTCTCAGTTAGGGGGGGAACCTCCTTGAGCCTTCCTCAAATTTTTTTTTCTTAATATTAAATCTGTTCTGCCTTTACATGATTCAACAAATTACAAGAGAGTAGAGGTGTCAGGCTGTGGATAGGTATGTTATCAGTCATTTAAAATTAAGTGTTCCCGTGGGGTTGTTTTGTGATTATTTTTAGTCCTTTAATCGTATGAAGGCAGACAAGCTGAAATATTCTATTTTAAATATAAGAATCTCAGTTTGTTTAAACTTCTTACATTTTCAGATTGCTTTGAGTTTAATGTTCTTCAGCTAGTAAAAGATTTCTATATGCAACATAATAAGAAAACTGGTATTTGTTTCTAAATACATTTTTAATACTGATATACAGGTTTATTGAGCCACGGAGTACCTACATTTTTCTTTGTACCTATGTTACCTTAAGGTAGGGACAGTGCAACCAAACCCTCTGCTGTGGCTCGACCCCAACATGCTGTTCATGATCTCACTAAGAGCAAGTGCAAATGGTTTCTGAGAGTTCACCTACTGGATTTGCTGGCATGCAGAAGATGTTAGCCCTGCATTCTGTAGTGCAGAAATGGGGTGCCATCCTGATGGCTTGCAGGGCAGGGTTCCTTGCAGATAAAGAGCCCTCCAAGAGGGGAGGAAGAAAGGAAAGGTGAGAGACACCAGGGCTACTTGTTGAGACAGGTATCAGACTATAAACATTGAAACTGCCTGTCTATATTCAAAAGCTTTTTAGTAGTGCTGTACCATCATTTTCATGAGAATGGATTAATATTGTACTATTTTGTATTCTCATGGCAATTTTTGTCACAGAATGGATTCCTGCCAAATCATCTTCTGTTCCTATTAATCTTTGTCAAGAAGGCAGGACACCAAATTTTTCATGACCCACTGAATTCAGAGGAATATGTAAAACTTTCATAACACTGCAACCTTTAAACCTTTTTTTGGTGGTTTGGATAGCCTAACCATATGTAATGCTTACTAAAGCAATAACAGTAAAGAACAGAAAGCTCAAGAGACATGACAAAACATGTAAAATGGTTGGTTGGGTTTTTTTTTCTAAATGTCATATGGCAAGGCAGCTCATTAATCAGTCAGACACTGCCAAAAATTAATACTAATAAGCTAATTTCCATAGAAATACTGACTTACTCTGACAAATGCTGATAAAACCAGACATGTCTCTCAAGCAAACAGAACCCTGTTCACAGGATTCCTGGAGAAAATAAGTACCAAGTTTAAAAACAAGCATTTTCAAACAGTAGACCAGTCTTCATTGTCATGCTTAACATTTGCTAATAGAAAGGAATCTATTTTTGAAAGTTCAAAATTATGAAATTCTTGAATTTTTGGTGTTATTCCATTTTCACTATAATTTAGTTTTGGTCTTTTGACTGTGCCTAGCAAAATAGCCTCTTCCTTGGAGCTATGATGAGCCACTGACAGTTTCTCTTCATTGCACAAGCCTGACTTAGAGATGTGGACAGGAAATTTGCCAAGGTCACCTGCCCTGAGTCAACCAGCCAAGCCTTGGGACCTGCAGAGAAATGTGCTGCTGGCTTTGTGTGGGGTTCACAGTAGGCAGCAGTGGAAAAATTGCTGCTGTAGGAGGGACTCCACAGGTCAAGTAGTCCTATTACCTGTGTGGTCATCTGACACACAAGGGCTGTAACCAGCATTTCCAAGGCTTGCAGTCAAAACAGCTACTGGAGGAGGTCTGGGGTAATGCCAACAACAAAAGAACTAACCAACCAAAAAAAAACCCATAAAACTGATTTATTCTTATTTGATGTAGTTTGAAATACTGATGAAGCTTAAAGACAGGAATGAAAAACTTAGTAACATTACTTATAATTACTTATAATTACTTATTAAACAATACTTTAGGAAACCTATGATAGAAGTGTAGCTAGTAACTGGAGAAAAGTCTGTGGTCAGAAATGTTTGGAGAGTTAAACACATTTTATGGGTAAAGTTTCTGGTATCTCTGTACACACTCTTCCTGTGTGCTGTTTTTTCGTTAGAGAAGCCAAAGAATTTTTCATTCATTATATAACCTTGCTTACATAAGGGTCCAGGATGAAAATGCAACTGCTTATTCAACAAGGAAATTATCAAGGGTGCTACAGTGCAGCTCTGGTTCTGTTAAAAAGCCCCTACCCAGGAGACATTGAGAGCCCAGGGATTGCCTGAGGGGTTTGGATCTCCTCTTGGCTGTCCACAGGAAAAAGGCAGCTCTGGCTCCTGAAGTTCTCTGAGACTTCTTTTGTAATGCCTTTTGACTAAGGCCACTTGATGGATACTAGATAGTCATGATGTTATCTAAGGTTTTACAAGGGGAAAAAGACAGCCCAACCTCACAAACCATCAGTCTGAGCAAGCTGCTAGCTAGTTGGTTATTGCTTTCTCCTAGGCACAGCTGTTAATTTTTCTCCCTTGCAGCAAACTTTCTTGATAATAAGTGTCGTTTCATTATCAGCAGTTTTCTTCTGTGTCATTTAGTGGATTTTTGTCCTTGTGATGTTTCATGGTCTAGTAGATCTTCAGCTCTTCATGTTCATTATAAAGTTTTATTTTGAGGGAGAGGCAGAAAGCCAGAAAGTAACTGTCCTGTGTGTGTGAAGGTGCTTGGGTTTGTGAGGGTACTCATTGGGGTGGGGGTGTTTGAGAGCTTAAGCACGTGCTTACCTTCACTACAGCTGGCCCAAGATACTTCTGTGCTGACAGGTTTTACAGCTGAGTACAGCACATACAAGCAAAATCCCAGGAACACAGTACACTCTAAACAACAGCAACAACAAAAGCCCCCTGTTCTTCATACCATGCACCCCAACAGACTGCTCCTGCAGCTGAAACATGGGTCCTTCACATTCAAGCTCAGCCCTTCACATCCCCATCCCCTTGGGTGTCTCCAGGAAATTCAAGCAAGTTTCATGCAGGCAGGTTTGTTTAGTGCAGCAAAACAATGAGACTTTCAAGGTGCCCTTGATGACCCGAGTGCTGCTTGTATTAGAAGTACAGAGGGGGGCAGGATTAATTCTGTTTCAGAGAGAAACTACTCAAGTTGTCTTCAGGAAAAATCTGCAGCACATCTTCCAAGTTCACACTTGAAAGTTTTAAAGATTACAAAGCCCATGAAACAAAATGTTATGTAGTTAGACATAACATCTATCCAGGGGAAAAAAAAACTAGCTCTGAACTTTAACTTCTTAACCTAACCTGTGTGCAAGTGGAGCTCCTTGTAGGTGTTCAGCCTTCTGTTCTTCTCTTTGCCTTTGTATACAGCTCAGCTCCTGTTTTTCATGAAATAAGCCTCTAGATCCTCACATCAATATAAATTCCAGCAGAAAAATAAATGTGAGGAGAGCTGAAGCCCAGTTTCCTCTTTATTGTTTTGTGGTCTTGCCACCCAGTGAAATAAGTACAACTCCCTGATGCCTGATGTTCTCTGAAGAGTTGTTGAAATCAATAGTTTTGAGCATCACCAGTGGCAACTCTGATGTTGGGGGACAAACAGTGTGTCCTCTCACTTGTGCTCAAGGAAATGGAAGAAAGATAAAGGGACTGCTGGTAGGAGCCAGTGTAAGCCCTTGGCCACGTTGCAGAGGGAAGGGTGTTTTGCAGGTTCATTCATGCCCTTGAGCATGAAATGCCATTTCCAAGAGCAGTTCTGTGGAATTGTGTCTTTGACCCTCCACTTGGGTTGTGCTGATTAGTGAGGAATTCTGTAGAGAAAAAAACAAAACAAAACACCTAAAACAGAGAAAACAAAACCCCTTCAAGTTGCTTATTGTGTTTTCTGCTCATTTTCTCTGGCACAAGAAGACAACTTTCAATAGCCCAGTTGCATTTGTTGGGTTTTAACAGTATCATGATGCTTCATTTGGACACCTAAAGCAAAGAAATGCTACCTGTGGAACTGAATTCTGTCTGGACTTTGCTCATTCTCTCTGTAGTCCCAGTTTTCATTCATCCAACTCTCCTGCTCTTTGTGTTCTGTTTGTTGTCATCCCCCACGTCTTAGTTGCAGTCTCTTGCAACACTCCATTAATGTCCTCTTTAGAAAATATAGGCTACAGGTTATTTAGGTTTAAGAACTGGTGTAATTGGCAATTAAAGAGGTGTTTTTTCCATGTTGACAAAACAATCCTTTGTTTAATTAATAATTTTTAATGTCCTTTTCAGAAATATTGATGTTGGTAGAGGTTATATTGTGAACTCCTTTGGTCTAAGAACAAGTCACCTCATATGGAGAACTTGTAGTTCTTGGTTAACCAGCTTTGAAGCTTTTCAAATTTTCAACATGGAAGGTTTAAATTTTCTATAACAGAAATTATCTTCTGTTAAAACTGGAAAAATGTTCTACAGGATGGAATAATAAGTACACCGGTAACAAAATCTTCCTTTACTGAGGTTGCCTGAAAAGACCTCAAAACTACCTGTAGTCCTTCAAAACAAAATTATGAACTGTCAGTTTGTGGCACTGTGCACTTAAGTAGAACTTGGATACTAAGTTTTGAAATTAACTACTAGCATACTCTTTCTCAGCCATAATCTGTAAACTGTGAGAATTTTTTATTCATTCCATGTTGATCCACAGAGTGAAACAAGCAGGGGATTAAACTGTTGTAATAGAGCCTATTGGATGCTCTTTATTCAACACCTGCACTCATATGTACTAATTTAACTTCATTCTTGTGTAAGCCTGTATGCAGACGTAATTGGGGAAAAACTACTTATGACAGGGGTACTCTCAACCTGAGTTACAAGACCTAGCCTTGCCGTGACAATATTTTTCATTCAGGTGATATAAATAATTGAAATGCATCTGTCTTCAAATCTTTTACTCCCAAGGAATAAGTGCTACAAAAATAGTTGAAACAAATCAACATTAAAATACAGACCTTTGCCTGAGTCCAGGATTTTAAGTCAGGATCAAGCTTGATAAATCCATTGCTACCATTTCTGTCTGCCTCAAGAGGGACAGTTTCCCCCTAAGCCTGCCAGGTAGTGGTTAAAAAAAAATATATGGTAGGGTATAAATAACAGTGAAATATATTCAAATATGCAGCTTTTTTTCTGAAGATAAATGTCCTGGTTTACAGCTTATTTTCAGGGTCTGCCTCCCTAGAAAACTGAAAAGGTGGCATAGATTTTTTTCTATAGTAAAAAAGCCACTTAAAATTCCAAGCTAAAGGTGTTTTGCTGATGTGTCTTAAAAAACAAACCAAAATGCAACAATAAAACATCTAGGCAAAGCTAACTTCTAGAGTCCAGAAGGTATGAAAACTTAATCTGTGTGATACCAACTGACCACTTAATTATTACAGCCATTATTGTTTCTTCTACCTCTGCCAAGGGAAGGTCTAACATCTCTTCAGTTTCTTTGAAACCAAGTCTAGAAAGGCAACACTTCATGTTCTTTCTCCTGCAGTTAAGATGCTGTAAAGCTCTGAATTGAATGCTCTCCTTTTAAAGGATTTGTTAAGTCAACAGCAGAGCTCATTTTGCCAGTTCTACCCACAGGCTTTTGACCTCAGAATAAGTAAGGCATTAATGTATACTTTTTTACAGACCCACACCATTGCATCAGTCTATCTGGACTTACAGAGTTACTACAGTATCAGCCAAGGTATCAACTGCCATTCAAAACTTCCAAAAAGATGAAAAAAGCCCCATAACATGTCCTGCCATCGATTCCAAACTAATTTCCCACCTGCAAAATCTAAACTGAAAGTACCATTAACCTGCTTAATTTCCTTGTTTGCCAATTAAGAAAGTTTCCTGCAGCATCATACCCAATCTGAAACAGGGAACTTCACTGCTCATGATGAGGAGCAGCTTTGAGAGTGAATTACATAATATAAATAACCCACCACTTTTAAGTAGCTACACAACTGGTAGTTCATTAAACCTACTGCAGATTTGCAGTTAAAACTGTGTTTTGCAGTCAGCTCTTGTGCTTTACTTTATGGCTCCTTCAGACTTAGAACTGCTGAGGGATTAAGTAATGAGCCTCACAAAGTATTTCCCTTGGCTAACAGCAGCCTGTATTAATGTTTGCAGAAGTGCAGCATTTGGACCATAACGTTTCTTGTTAGATGTTAATACTTTGCAAGATGCTTGAACATCCTGTGAAGTTCATCTCTTAGACTTTGTTAGGTATAATGACCCCTCTCTATGTTCTTATGGCTGATTGTATCACAGTGCCCCTGTAGATGTGAGCACCCAAGCAGCACAGCTGTTACTGCCCAAGGCCCAGTTTTTCTGAGAAGACTCACAGAGGTATGAATCCCAGCCAAGCAATTCCTCATCTGTGAACAGAGCCTAATTTCTTTACCATCTTCATTCTGTGTATTTCTGTTTCAAGTAGTGTATGTATGTCTTTAAAGGAGGCTGAAAGTCTTTTAGAGCTATGGGGCTCAGGAATATTTAGCTGTACATCTACATAATGGCAGCTCCTACTGAGCACAGACAGTTCATACTGGCCACAGGCTGTGTCTTACACTGACTGTTGGCTCACCTTTGAAATCCAGTTTGCCATCAAGGGATTATGTGATGTCTCTGAAAGAGGCTTTCTGGCATGCACCCTGTTTTACTAGAAAACAGCTTCTCTACTTGTGAGACCCAGGGCAGGTCTACACCTTGCAATGAAGAGCCAGGGAACAGGGAGCCGAAAACACGCGTTCGTGGTCCCTGCCTTCGCCGCGGCCCTTGGCTCCCCGCACGCCGGCTTCGGGCTCGGCCTGAAAGCGGTGCAATGCCGGCGGGAGTCACAGGGGGGCAGCTGGGGCCTGCTGCATGCCGTGATTCCCGGCTAAGGGCTGCTGCTGGAGTTTGGCTTCGTGCTCTCTGAAACCTCACCCGTGTCAGCCCTCACCGATTCCGTCTGCCGCGGGGACGAGCTGCTCCAGCTGCCCAGGGCAGGTAGGTGCTTCGGTAGGCCTTGTACTTGGGCCTTGTTCCCCTGCAGCACATGCAACACTGTTTTTCAAAGTTAGAGAGGCTGAAACTTTCCCAAGCTTCAGTTCCCTGAAGATCACTATCATCAATTGTTGCTTGGATTTCTGGATTCAGACTGACATGCCTTCAAACCTCTGACACGGTTGTCAGCTGTTGACTGGACTTTCTCTTTTGAGATGACATTATTTCCATTTTATTTCTCTGTGAAACTATAAGAGAATTCAGGCTTTCTTGAAAAAAATCACAACTCTTAGTCAACCTCCAGAGGAATCTAACAATTTTGAGAATTTGTAGACATGAAAGTTTGACTTTCCCTTGGCTTTTCTCAAAAATATTCTGCACAGGTCAGATGATGAGCTCCTTTTCCAATGCAATAGGGCAAAGAAAAAAAACGTATTTTTTCTTTCTGCCTTTTTTTTCATTGCCACTGAAATAGTATCTACATAGCAGAATTTTTAATCCTGGATATAATTAATAATAATTTACATAACATTTAATAACAGTGTATTTAATCACAGTTTAAGAAGGAGTTCATAACCATTATTGAATTAATCTCCTACTTTCAATTTCTGTATCACAACTGAGGTGTTTAACACACAAGTTGCATCCTCAGCAACAATCTATATTGATATTTTGACGTTAGTCTCATTCTATGTCTCTGCTTTTATGCTAATTTAGCAGCAGTGAATAATAACCAGCCGGGTTGGTTATTTTTTGTATGGAACTGTTACTGTGAGTAAAAAACTGGCATGTAGAGTTAAAGTTGAGGACATAGGCTTAATGTTGGAAAACTCTTGTCATTGGAGCACTTCATGGTCATTATTCTTCTACATAGTTTGACAATGACTATGTGTTTGTATATATGTAAAAGAATAAACAGATAAATAAAATATACATATAGGTGAATATAAAGATGTCTATATTTCCACATATGAGTTTCTGTGTCTATTTGTTATGATAGGAGACTGACTTTGAGGCATTTAAATGAGATAGTCAACAGATTTTGTAACCAAATGCTCTCGGTGTGGGGGTGGTGTGGGGGGGGCGGGGGAGTGCTGGGTGGGGGGGGGGGTCGGGGGGCGTGGGTGTCGCCTTGTGTGGGGGGGTGTGTGGCTGTAATTGGGGGAGGGGTCTCAGGGATTCTGGCTGTAATTTGGGGGGGTCTGGCTGTAATTTGGGGGGGTCTCTGGGGCTCAGGGTGTAATTTGGGGGGGTCTCTGGGATTCAGGCTCTAATTTGGGGAGGGGTCTCTGGGGCTCGGGCTGTAATTTGGGGGGGTCTCAGGGATTCTGGCTGTATTTGGGGGGGGGGCGGTCGGTATCTGGGGGGGGGGTTGGCGGGGGTTGTTTTCTTCTCCTGCCTAGGAGCCAGGAAAGCCACTGGCCCACCCCAAGACAGTTGGGAGCCCAGACCTGCTGAGTGCTCAAGAAGCCACCTGCTCTTCTGGCCAGTTCCTTCCTGACTTCTCCCTTCACAGCCAGCCCTCCTCAGCCTCCAGTGTGTTCCCAGCTGCCACACAACATTGCTGAATTAGACAACTTGATCAAGTGAGCATGATTAAAAATATCAGATAAAGTTGCCTTTCCTAGTTTTTTCAAACAGTCCTCCCAAGCAAGAGGCAGTTCTTGGGTACAACTCTGTGCAGCTCTCCCATGTGAAAACATATTTTGGATCAAATCTAACTGCTTCTGGTATGGCTGAACAAACACAAGCCTTTTAACTAACGTTCCACAAAAGTCAGAGGACAGATTGTACTGGAGCAATGAAGAGAGCAAATTCCAGAGTTGAAGGTCCTTCACTAAACATCCTGACATTAGTTCAGATATCAGAAGGCAAGAGGGAGGGCATATTTGTAGGCCTGGTCATTCCTGGTGTTTATGCTGCAGAGTAAGAGACTGAAACCTCCTAGAGTAGGAACTAAAGGGTTGAAGCCAACACTTTCACATCTAATGTAACACACACAGAGATGGTACTGCAACTAGGAAGGTACACACATTACTGTAAATTGAGGGAACATCAGGGTAGATTTCATGCATGATGGGACATAGTACCTTGTCAGGACTCACAATTAGTAAAGCATGACTAACAGGGAGCAATCCGAGTCGTGGTAAGCTGAGATAACATAGTTCTGGGTGCTTGCCTCTGTGTGTAAACTTTTGAAGGAGGTTGAGTAGAGATACTGACTTTCCTCAGAGCAGAGACACGAGGTGCAACCTGCACTTAAACATGGTAATTAGTTTCATCTGTTTTTAACTTCAGCATGTGTGCTTGTGTTGGCATGAAACTTTTTACTTATTCTCTGGTTTTGGCCCTCTGTTTGTACTTTCTCAATCACACACCCCCAGGTTGTGCAGCCCCCCGCCCGGGGGGGCTGGGGTGGGGGGGGGAGGGGATGTGTCTCATCTGGACACAATTGGGGGGGGGGGGCCTGTGCAGGTCTGAGCACGGCGGGCCCGATCCAGACCCGGGGGGGTCCCATCTGGGCACGTTTAGGGAGGGGTCCTGTGTAGGACCGAGTGCGGGAGGTCCCGATCCGGACACGGGGAGGGTCCAATCCGAACACGGGGGGGGGGGGCGCCATGCGGGGATGGGGGGGGCGGGTCAAGCTAGGAGGCGCTGCGGCCCGCAACGCGGGGAACCACCCCGGCCAGTTCCAGGGGGGTTGCGTGACCTAGTTGCCCATGTCTTTGCTCGCAGAAGTTGGAGTTGGTTTACTTTAATGTTTATTGAGATGTAGAAGAATCTAGCTTAATCCTAGATAAAAATAAACAAGTGCAAGGCAGAAGTCACGACAATAGGACACCATTTCTCTGAGTCCGTTGTCATGGTCAGAGTTTTTTGGGGATGCTTGGATGCTGGTATACACTGAGCGCTTCTAGTGAGGGCAAAAGCTGTATGGGTTGCTTGAGTTTCAGTTCACCCTCTGCACTCACAAGGGCAGCTAATTTGACCTGTCCCAGTGGGTTCAACCACATTAATCAAGACTGAATATGGGCCAGTTCCTTTTCGGAACAAATGGGCAGGGAGCTTTATTGTAGCATAAAAAAAAATTAAAACCAAGCAAACAAAAAAATTGTGGTCCTAAAAAATGTATATTTTATGACACATATAGTGGATACTGGGGTCTCTGAAAGCATATACCTGAAATATAAGGGTTTTCTTGCAGTCAGTCTGCACTCTTGTGTGCTGCAACCCCTTATCCTTAGTGTGGTTACACCAGTGGGTTTTCCCATCAAACTGAAATCCATTTATAGCCATACATTACAGCAGAAGGGTTAGTTTATAATCTTTGTACAAACTTTATTTCTGGGCCCAGGGGACTTTACGATTAACTGGGATACTTGCTGCTTCTGAAAACTGCTTCCAACACTTGCAGGTAAGTTGGCTACCTGGGTACCTGCTGCCATGTGTCTGTTTCCTTCCTCTGTAAGGAGGACATCTGAAAATGTATTCATTCGGCTTATAAGATTTCTGTCCCACATCAAACAACTCAGCAAACAGTGATGAATACCTACAGTCACACCATACCTTTTCACTTCTCATTTAAAGCTGCTGTCTTCTTACCTCTGTCCTGTCACAGTAACCCAACGAATGCTCAAATGTAGTGCTTCTCATTTTCAGTTCAAAACAGCATAACACTGTCTCATAAATTGGAGTTCTGGTAAAACAATCATCCTATTCCCCTTTTCACCTAAAGGTAGTATACCCCAGGATAAGTATTGAGAAACTTATTCTTCAGAAAGGGGTCAATTCATGCAACAAAGTTCAGCCCCGACACATTAGAAAGGTTTTGGATTGTAGTGTTAGTCCCAGGGAGACTGCCTTCTGGAAATTTATATTCCAGCATGGCAATCATTTTACCTCAAAAAGTGCAAAATCTTTACTGAGTGAGCAGTAAATATATATACATATGTCAAGGAAAAAAAGAGGAAGCTGGGTGGGTTCTTCCCTTGATTTATCCTGGATCTCTATCTCCTGGCAGCTGGGTGAAGTGTTTTAAAATAATTGTGTGGGGAGTGTCACAGATTTTCCCAGCCATGCTTGTCATTTCAGTGCATCAATGATTTAGAGAAAAGTGGAAGAAAAAATAAATCTGCAATATAGCCATATAGGAAGCTGGGGAATTCATTCACCTTCCAAAATACAGGCTAAGGACTGAGGTTGAGTATGGGGTAAAAAGAGGGTAAAGAAGTGTTTATTATCTGGAGAAGGGTAATCTTTGTCAGCTCTCACAATATTTAGTATTTGAACTTCCCCTGGCTGCAGTTGTGGTTTGGAATTGCTGCTTTTATTTAGACATGATGGTATGTGTTTTTTATCTTCAGTTGCTTTTTTTTCTTTGATCTTTGAATCACTATGATTGATGAATTGCTAGTTGATTTAAGGGTATTATTTGCTCCCATGGTGAGAAATGGTTGTTACAGGAAGTACCTGCTTTTCTTTCCATAATTTTTCTGCATTCCTTGATGGGATGGTAGCACAGAGCGAGATGAGAAGGGGACATTTTCAGGGCCTTTTGTCCTGAGTTGCCTAGAGCAGGTTGCCCAGGACCATATGCCCCTTTGTTCAGTCTGCTGCAGTTCTCCTGAGCCGAAGCTGTGCTGTTGGGTGTCTGTGTCAATGCTGAAGGTTGCCTGAAGACAATTCAGGTACTGCATGCAAAGATTGCCTCTTCCCACCTGTTATTTACTTCAGTTAATAAGAGCAAGGTGCAAAGCTGCGCATTTGGGGAATAATAGTGATACATCTCTTACGAATTGGGAACTCATCAGATGGAGGCAGAGAAGGTTTGGAGTGTATTAGTCACTTGGAGAGTGGTGGATATGAGAATGTGATTTTAGTTAGGAACATTCATCCCAAGCTTTGTTCAGGTAAAAGCCTGTTCTGGATTTGAGCTTTGGTAACTTGCTGATTGTGTTCCTGAGTTTTGGTAGCTTGCTGGTTGTGATCCATATGCTCTTACCGAGAGGGGCTAGTTCTCTATATGCTGCTCTTCCCTGTCAGTTAGGTACAGTGATTGTGTGACTGCAAGGTGAGCCTGTTTAACAAGCTGCTCTGATGGGAAATAGCATCTTCTTAATGCCTTTTATTAGATCAGAGTGTTGAATGAATCAGAAGCAACAGATGGATAGATCCAATTCAAATGACAGAGAATGACCTTTTGTGCAAAAGAGGGGTAGGTGAGTGGGTCCACCCCTTTTTGGTGGTAAATTTACTAGATTAAGTGCAGTGTGAAACTGTAACTCATGTGCTGTACTGATGCATCTGATACTGCTTTGAGCTGCCTTAATTCATGATATCATTCTTCACCTCTGTATTTGCCAGTTCTTGTTTTACCTGTTGATAGTCCACTCACCAGAGAGTAGAGAAGATTTGGTGGGTATTGTGTGATTCATACTGTTCTTTATTCCTAGCAGAGACTATTTCTCTCTTGTAATCTGGCAGGTAATTAATCTCATCAATCTAATTAATAATTAATCCCTAAACATTCTATGATTCCATGGCTATTTTTGCTTCAGCCCTGAGTAACAGCAAATTCTGTTCACTGGGATACAACCAAATCCATCAGTGCTGAGCATTCTGTTCATGTCGTTATGAATCTCCAATAAATCCATTTCATGTCACAGGCAAAGCTCCTAATTTTCACTATTGGTCGTGTGGACAACCCAGCTGCTTGCTGAAGAGGCTTCTCCTCCACTTCACCAGTGAAGGAATGGACTGAGAAAGCACATCGTGCCCTAGGAGCCTCCAGAAAATGTCCTGGGCAACCGAACACTTAGAGCAGCACTTCTATTATGTAGAGAAGTGCTCAAGGAAGAGTGTCAGCGTAGAATGGAATTTAATGTTCACATGAAAAACAGCACGGTACATAAATGTAAATAACGTAACACTACGTGACTGTAAACACACGCAGGAGCACAAGCGCGCTGGGCTCCCGCCATCCCGGCTGCGGGGTCCCATGCCCTGGGAGTGCCCATTCCAAGGTTGCCACCGCGGGGGGGGGGGGGTTGTCGCACGTAGGAGGGAGGTCCCGGGATGGGAGGTGCAACTCTGGGGGTCCCCCATTGGGACAGCGCAGGGTACGGGGCGGGGACATCGCGGAGCTTTAGGGGGGGGGGGGCGGTGCCCGGGCGTGGGCGTGGCCCGCGCCAGCGCGCGTGCTCCCGCCGCCCTCTGTGCACGCGCAGGTACGGCCCCGCCTCCTCCGCGCGCAGGCGCGGGGGCGGGACCCCTCCCTCCCCGCAGGTGCCCGGTGGGAGGGGAGGGGAGGGGAGGGGAGTTTTACAACATAAATAGTCCAAATAATATTTTGCAGTAAAAGCAACTTGAGTTTGCTTTTACTCTCAAACTAGTTTTTATCTTAAATTCTGTCAACACAATTCATGAATAGTGTGAAAACTATATTGGGTTTTTTACATCTAAATAAAATAAATGTCACTCTAAAAATATGACATTTCAAATTTATTGGATATGAGAGTCTCTAACAACTTGAGTAGAATCAGCACAAATGGGAGATGGTGGTTTAGACTGGAGTCTGAATAGTGGCTGTTCCAGGTTTTCACTGCTTTTCTCTTGCAAAAGCTTGCTGTAAAGTTGAGACCCATCCTCTCAAAATATCAATATGAAATATATATATTTGTAACCTTTTTACATATTTAAGTCTAGGTGGTGTTTTTACATAGTGTGTATAGATTTTTAATACATTGTGCTAAATATAGCTACAGCATTTTGTGCTAGCTTCTATATAATTTCATTCATAGCTTTTACAGTTGTTGTTGCATCAAGTCCAATGGGTTCTAAGGGTAGGCACCAGCCAACTCCTCTGGCCAGTGAGAAACTCTATAGTTCTTAATTTCTTGTGGATGCTGATATTTTAGCATTGTAGAAAACATAGTTGCTATAGAATTCCAGTGATCTTGAACTGTAAATGTTAAATTATTAAAAATCCTCGTTCTGTAGCGTTCATATCCCCCCCTAAGTGCTTGTGGTTTTGCCAGTAGGTGAATGCTATGTAATACATGTCTAGCATAAACACCCTCGGTCCAATGTTAGTATAAATCTATTCATTTAATAAATAATGGAACCTTATTTACTATGTACCGAACCTCCCCAGTACAGTTCAGTACTCCTCAGAGTCACAAGCAAAATTACACCCAGATACAGGCCTCAGAATATTTTTTTTGATTGTTTATAGGAATTATAACTGTAAAGAATAAAATATAAATGAGTCATATTCTTAGCTTTGAGAGATTTTCCTACACACTATGATAAATCTAGACTGTGTTGCTTGATGGACCACTACATATTTTATTCAAAGTAGATGAGTGATTTGTATGAATTATCCTGCTTTTTTTTATTGAGAGTGTACCTAACACAGAAGTTATCTGTTTTAGTCTTTAGACAAAAAATGCAAACAAACAAAATATATCATTAAATGTAGAAGACAATAATGCTAAAACAAATCTATTGAAAATATTAAGATAATGTTATTTCCTAATAGAAGAACAACACAGAAATATTCAGAGAGCCTTCAGAAATGTCATATGCATATTAAAAATGTCAAAATAGCTTATGTCTAACATGACTGTCACATGTGGCCAGTCTGGTTGTGTAGTGTGGCACCAAAATTTCTTTATGTGCTCTGGAGAAGGCACTGAGAACTCATCTCTCTTTATTACTTGTCTGAGGTGCTCCTGAGTCCCTTCACACCCAGAGATGCCCATGGGCAGGACAGAGCTGAGCACACAGACTGGGATACACTCTGAGAACACTGACAGAGAGGAGGGCACAGAGAAACAGGTTCTGGAAGAGACAGCTCCAGTCAGCAGAGACAGGGGCAGAGAGGGAGCTGCTCCCAGAAATGAGCCAGGGGGCATAAGCATCTCACTTCCATCGCTGCAGGAGACTCCTGGTGTTCTTTCTCAAATTATTATTTCAGTTTGCTTTGACTACACTCCCATCTAGTGGTGTTCATATAACACAGTTTCCCCTTCTACTTTTATGGGGCCTTGGTGGTTTTTTTTAACTTCCCCTTGTTATTATGATTCATTTTCTTTTTCTGAGTCTCATCAAGCTGATGCAAAGTTGTGTTTTGCCAAGAGATACTTATTTATCAAGCTGCTTCTGTCTGACCTTGGAGACTAAGCAGTCTGAACGTTGACTAACAAATTCCAATCTATCTGTCCTTAAATGCAAGCTAGGAAGCTGAGATTGAAAACCAGGACCTGCAACAACCATCTCACCCATTTGGGATATGGCTTTCTAGTCATCTTCAGCCCTTGCCTCCTTTTTTTTTTCCTCCTAAATCTCTATATTATATTTACTGATTTCTGTATTTGGAAGTGTATTTGCATGCGTAGGGCAGTGACAAAAGGATGAAGTTCCACACATGAAAATCAAACAAATTAATGCATTCCTCCTTGCTTAAATTGCACTGTGTTCAGATTATAAAGCAAATTTTTCAAGATCTTTTTGATTAGATAGCAGATGCTTCATGACAGCACAAGTGCAGCATCCTCTGCCACCCTCATCAAAGCTCATGGAGCAGATCTAGAGTCCAGCACACACTCTAGGCTCTCTACACCCGCCAGCCGCCCTTCCCGCAGCATCCCCCCCCCCGCCTTTCCCTCTCCCCGGCCAGGCCTTCCCGCTTCTCCCGGCGATGAATTATTCAGACCCGCGTGGGAAAGCCGGGCCGTGGGGACGCGTGGGGAAGAGGGGGGGGGGGGGGTAGGGTGTGTGGGAGGGGCATGAGCACCCCTGGCTGTGCGGGGGCGAGGGAGTTTCACGCAGTTTCACACCCCTTTCCTCCTCCCCCCCCCCCAGACCCCCGGGCCGCCCCCTCCGCCCCAGCGCGCAAAGCGGAGCCCCCAAACCCCTGCAATGGGGGAAGGGGGGGGGGGAGCCGCCTCATAGGGTACTGTTCTGTTACCATAAAATATGGTGGTTCAGTTTAATAATTTTCTCTGTGTGGTCTAGAACTGAGCTAATTACTAAGGTCCAAACTGGGGTTTACATTTTAAATTAGATGATGTTTGAAACCATTGATGCTAATTCTTCTCCTCTGGATTTAATGTGCAACCTCAGATGAACTCTCTCGGAACTGAATGTCTTGCAGGAAGTGTCAGTGGACTACAAAGACATTCATCTCAAGATTGTGCAGTCATTGCTGACCCAGGGTGTTCATGACTACAAGTTGTTTTTTACCATAATTGCAAGTAATTGATTTGTTAGGGGTTTTATGAGCACCCCAGCTCTGGGAAGAGGTTACTTTTCCTTTCCATTTGACAGTGGGATACAGGCAGGTGGGTTACTGCTGGATTGTGTTTCTGGTCCCAGCCCCACGGTGCTGGGAAACAGCTCACCAGGCTGCAAAGTCAACCACCCAACTCTCCAGGAATTTCAGGGTCCCACTCCTCCTTGCTACAACAACTCACCCCCTTCACCCATTACTGTCCCCCCCCTTACCTAAACAGGCTCCACCGGTGACTGTGATGTAACAGTTTTGCACCAGGAATGTGCTTTTCCCCACCCAAGAACCTTTCACGTTTCCCATCTAATCTCCTTTTACATGTGTTCCTCAGCTTTCCACCAGCTGTGAAGGAGATGAGTAGTTTCCATCCATGGGATGCACAGGGAGGGCAGTCTCCAGATGCATAAATGGGTTATTCCAGAGACTTCATCTATTATTTGTGTTCATACATCTCTAATACAGCATTTGTGTAAGCAGAAGTAGTTGTATTTGTTTAAACAAAGACATACAGCTGCATCTTGTTCAGTGCGGAAAACTCTCCTGCTGAGCAGCAGGAGTTCCTCTCCCTTACTTTTCTCAGCTGAATGACCAAGTTGCTCTTGTATTCCCAAGACCTGTCTAATTTCTTCAAGACAAGTTTTGGCTGGCTGAAGTTGAAATGCTTGCTATGAAATTGTGTGAAACTGGTAGTGTGGGAAACTCCATATATAACCTCGTGCCTTCTTTTCTCTCAAGAGATGTTCCCAGAGCTTCACTTCTTTTTGCAGATAACCATGCCATGTAACTGCACCTGCTGATGGTGATCCACCTGAAGCCTAGACTTTTGCTCCTCCCAGTCTAACCAGAGGGCTTTTCTGTAGCTTCTATTCCCAGGCTAATTTTATTGCTTGTGATTGTGGTTATGGGTCTGTGCATTCATACTCCTGAGAGCAGTTTACTGATATTTTTGGAAAGCTCATCTTCAGGGGAGAGGTGGGATCTGCTGGAGAGTGTCCAAGGGAGGGCTACAAGGATGCTGAAGAGATTGAAGCTCTGCCTGATGAGGAGAGGCTGAGAGACCTGGGGGTGTTTATTCTGCAGAGGAGAAGGCTGAGAGGGATCTGATCAATGTCTATCAATAGCTGAGGGCTGGGGGTCAAGAGGGAGTGGACAGGGACAGCCTCTGCTCACTGCACCCTGGGATAGGACAAGGGGCAATGGATGTAAACTCCAGCACAGGAGGTTCCACCTCAACAGGAGGAGGAACTTCTTTACTTTGAGGGTCACAGAGCACTGAACAGGCTGCCCAGAGAGGTTGTGGAGTTATACAGCTAACTGGAGAGAAAGTGCTGGGTCTAACACATCATCGCCATAACGTGTTTGTTAAACTTCTTATCTGGTATACAAAGCAACTTAGTACCTTTAAAAGGACTTTAGGAAGTATATAGTTTTAAGGACATGAATAGCTCCTATAAATAGTTTAATTAAAGAACATTAAAAAGTAAGGAACGGGGTGAAAATCATCCTTGAAAGCAAAAAACTCAGCAATTATTTCCCTCACATTTCTGATTCTATGGACTGCAAGACAAAACACTACTTTGTCAGTGATGCAATATTTCAATATTGTGCCACCTCATCATCAGGCAGGAAGCTCGCGAAAGGGAAGTTGAGTCGTGCATGAGGCACATAGGAAAACTCTGTACTGGACCTAGGGCAAAGGTAGGAATTTAATTTATTTTTTTCCAGAGACTGCTGTTGGGGTTTTGACAAGACGTCCTCACATGGCTCATAGCTCTCACTAGGAATCTGGCATGTTTTGTCTTCATTCTCTTCTGGTCCCTCTTGTTTCTGTTATCAACTGTGGGGAAAAAGGCCACAGTGAACTTCCTTTGCCGCTATTTGTAACACCAGTTCATTGGCATGGCACAAGACTCATGTTCTAAGCAGAAGCAGATATTATGGAGCAGTGGTGGTCAGCATTGTCACTCAGAGCTTTCTAGGATTGTCTTTACTCCTTCACTACTGCTTAGTGCTCTTCCTTATTACTGTTTACAGCTGCTTTGGGATCTTCCAAATTTCTTTAGTAAGAGATAGACAGTTTTCTAATACAATTCTAATTCTCTTACCCTTTTATCCTTGCAAATAATCATTTATATGAAGCAGAACAGCTCCCATAGAAAGCCCCACCACCAAATAGCCTACATCCTCATGCTCTTGATCCTACCTGCTCTGGCAGGTGATGCCATCAGACTGAGTCTCACCAGACTGGAGTAGGTAAAAAAAAAATAATGGCAAGAAGGTTTGAATCCTGCGGGCACAATACAGCTCACACACAGAAGTCTAGCTTTCCTCAGTATGAGCCACTAACGTAAAAACAAACATCACCAGAGAGATCCAAAACAAATTCCTTAAGTACTCTGGTTGCATAATATACTTCTCATTTTTCCATTTACTTTTTAGAAAAAAAAATAAATATCCTGGAGACAACAGCTGCCTCTGTAGTTCCGTATCTGGATTTACTGTATAGCAAGGGAGGTTGACTAAAGCCAAGAGTTTTCAGTTGAAGGAGTAAGCATTAAATAATTTCTTAGAGAAACTGGTAGAGCTTTTTTTCTTTTAATTTCAATTACACACTAACAGTTAAAGTTGCTTCTTTTGCCTGCTCTTGCTGAATTTGTGTGTAGCTGCATCTCTCCACTCTCGGGATTTACAGCGACATTTGGTGACACCGACGTGTACTACGTGCAACGAACCAAGTCGAGCGGCTCTTGGGTGGTACAGAAGCACCCCCCAACCCCCGCCCCCCCACCCCAGGGTTCGCGGCTGGGACCAGTCCAGGCACTGGGGTCTTAGAAAAACCCTGCCAAGATGGGGCAGAGCGACTCGAAAGGCGGCGCGGTGCTGTTGGCCTGGATCGATTTCCTGGCCATCACAGAGGTTGCTGTTTCGGAGGAGGCCTCCGTGCTGTTCACTCTCACTTTTCGTACACTCACTTTTTGCACACTCATTTCTTGCACACTCACTTTTTCGACACTCACTTTTTGCACACTCACTTTTTGCACACTTGTTCCTTGCACACTCACTTTTTGCACTCTCACTTTTTGTGCTCTTTTTCCGTGCACACTCACTTCTTGCACACTTATTCCTTGCACACACACTTTTTGCACACTTATTGCTTGCACATTCGCTTTTTGCACACTCACTCCTTGCACACTTATTCCTTGCACACTCACTTTTTGCACACTTATTCCTTGCACACTCCATTTTACACACTCACTCCTTCCACACTCACTTTTTACCCTCTGGGTCCAGCTGTTCAGGCATTTTACAGTTCACCTCACTGTCTACTCTTCCAGATCATACATGAACAGCTTCTCTATGGGAATCTTACGGGAGACAGTGTCAAAAGCTTTAATGAAGTCCAGTAGACAATATTCACCGCTCTCCCCTCTGTCGCTGTAAATCCCGGGAGTGGAGAGATGCAGCAACACACAAATTCAGCAAGAGCAGGCAAAAGAAGCCACTTTATAAAACAGGGTTATAATTTAATATACCCTAGCCCCATGGGGCGATTGGTCAGTGATCACCCATCTCCTAGGGTGATTGGCTAAAGTTCTACAACAACATTGAGAGCTGGAAAGGTGCTGACAACACACCCCTGTTGTGGCTGCTGCTGAGCAGGGCTCACACAGCACCAGGGCTGGTTATCCAACATTCCCCCTGCAGTGGGATGGGGTGGACAAGATCTTGGGAGGGGACAAAACTGGGACAGCTGACCCAAACTGACCAAAGGGACATTCCATACCATATGATGTCAGCTTAACAATAAAAGGTAGGAAAGGGAGGAGGGGGAGGGGATCCACTTTTCCTCTGGAGTGACCGCTCTGTGTTTGGAGCCCTGCTTCCCAGAAAAGGGGCCAGACATCACCTGCTGATGGGAAGTAGAGAATAAAGATTAACCTCCCAGTTGTTCTGTTCCCAAAAGGGCAGCCATTCCGTGCACCCTTTGAACACTGCAGATGAATCGGTGTAAATATGCGCTGGAGCCTTTGTTTCTTCCTCGCTATTGAACACACTCCATACTGCCACTAGCTCCCCAGCTTGGGCACTACCTTCACCTTCGGTGTTGATTTCCCTCTTAGTATCCACATTAATAGCTACCGCTCGGTACTTCCACTGTTTGCCCCCCTCTTTGCAGAGGCATCTGTGAACCACGCGCTCTGCAGCTCCTTTGGGAAAGGCGGGGCCGTTTTGTTAACAGAAGGGAGGGGGGCGTCCTCCGATGTCAGCTCAACTATAAAAGGAGAGGGCAGGAGGAGGATAGGGGGTGGGCATTCGGTTTGTCCTCTGAGCAACCTATACGTGTTCTGGAGCCTTGCTTCCTGGACTCGGCCTGACATCGCCTGCAGACGGGAAGTAAAGAATAACATCTTTATCTATCATAATCCACGGCTCTTTTTTTTCATCTTATTCTCCCCCTGCGTGCCATGCTGATGGAGGTTGGGGAGAGTGATAGAAGGGCTTGGTGGGCACCTGGTGCCCAGCCAAGGTAAACCCATCACAGATCCTTTTTAGTGCCCAACGTGGGGCACAAGCAGCAGTTTTCAATGAATGGTAGGGGTTGGAAGGGACCTCGAAGGATCATCTAGTCCAACCCCCCTGCCAGAGCAGGGTCAGCTAGATTAGGTCACACAGAAACAGATCCAGGTGGGTTTGGAAAGTCTCCAGAGAAGGAGACTCCGCAACCTCTCTGGGCAGCCTGGGCCAGGCTCTGTCACCTTCACCATAAAAAAGTTTCTCCTTATGTTTCCATGGCCCCTCCTCTGGTCCAGCTTGCACCCGTGTCCTGTCACTGGAGGTCCCCAAGCAGAGCCTGGCTCCAGCCTCTTGACACTCGCCCTTTCCATCTTTAGCACCATGAAGGGCTCCGCCCCTCAATGGAGGCGGTTCGTCCTTCCCAGGCTTTATGCGGCTCTCGCCCCGCGCTCGGGCGGAGGAGTGGGCGCGCCACCCGCGCCCCACGCCCAGGGCCAGCCCCACAGCGGCCAGCCCCACGCCGGTCACCGCGCAGATCAGCCCCGTCCGCGCGCAGGGCGCCGCCGTCACCGCACCTGCAAAACCAAGGGGGCCGTTGGCGCGTGTCAGCGGGGCCGCGCCGCAGGGTCGGGGCCGCTGGGGACTCACCTGGCCCGCCCTCCTGCCGCTCTCCCGCGGCGCCCGGGTCCCTCGAGCGGAGCACGGGGCCGATCACCCCGTCGGCTCCAGGCCCCCAAAATACAAGACAAAATTGGCTGTGGGGCCACATAGATGTGCACAAGTCTATGGAACCGGATGGAATCCACCCAAGGGTATTAAAGGAGCTGGCAGAAGTGCTCACCAAGCCACTCCATTATTTATCAACAGTCCTGGCTAACCGGGGAGGTCCCAGTTGACTGGAAGCTAGCAAACATGACGCCCATCTACAAGAAGGGCTAGAAGGAGGATCCGGGCAACTACAGGTCTGTTAGTCTGACCTTGGTGCCAGGGAAGGTTATGGAGCAGGTCATCTTGAGCGCCATCACATGGCACGTACAAGACAACCAGGTGATCAGGCATGCAGACCAAGGCCACTGCTGGATCTTGTGTACCACATTGGGGGGTGCAGAAAGTGAAAGACTGCACCTGCAGGAAGTGGTGGACAGGACAGGTGACCCTAAACTGACCAATGAGGTATTCCATCCCATATGCATCATCATTCAGCTTAGAGTTGAGGGATCCGAGGGGTCTCTGGGCTCTTCTCCCCTTTTGGACTGCTTTGCCAGCTTTTGCTTGGTTTGGCTCGGGTCCTCTTTTGGTTCCTTCCTCAGAGCACCCAAGGAGGACTCTGTCCATTTTGCCTTCTATCCAGTCTGTGTGTTCCTGAACCTGGTACCAGAATCTAGTCAAAGGCAGAACGGACAGAGTCCTCCTTGGATGCTCAGAGGAAGGAACTGAAAGAGGACCTGAGCCAAGCCAAGCCAAACTGTCAAAGCGGTCCAAGAGGGGAGAAGAGACACAGACCCTTCAGATCCGTCAGCTTTATGCCAAATATGATGTATATGGGATAGAATACCTCGTTGGTCAGTTTAGGGTCACGTGTCATGTCTGCTCCTTCCTGCAGGTGTGGCCTTTCAGTTTTCTGCACCCCCCAATGTGGTACACAAGATCCATCAATGGCCTTGGTCTGCATACCAAGCCTTGGTAGTAACTTTAAACATGGGGTGTTATCACAGGTCTTTTCCAGCCTCAATAATTCTGTGATTGTGTATCTGAAGGATGCGGAGAGCTTCTACAATATCAGATAAATAATAATGAAAAAAAAAAAAGATACAGGCACCTGGAGTTTAATCTTGATGGTACATTTCAATTAATCTTTGCTCTGATTACCACAAATTGGAAAACTAACTTCTGCAGCTTCCTGTTCCCATGTGGTTCATACAGCCACCTGAACTCCACCCTGGCCTAAAGGTTTTCAAACATCAGTGGCAAGACTGAAATCCACAGCCTGTTTCTCAGAGGTGCCAGTGCCAGCTACCTCTTGAGAGACACTGACCATTTTCCAGGGGGAAGAAAATAAGATGAAAGGCAAAGGCAGTTTAATGAAAAAAGCAAAGCAAGGCCATGCATGGAAGCAAAAAACCCCAAAGATTTCTTCTCTCCTTCCCATCAGCAGGGGACGTCTGGCTCTTTTTGGGAAGCCGGGCTCCAAACACTCAGTGGTTGCTCCAGAGGACAAGCTGATGCTCCCCCCTCCCCTCCTCCTTTTCCCAGCTTTTCTAGTTCAGCTGACATCACATGGTCTGGAACATCGCTTTGGCCAGTCTGGGTCAGCTGTCCCAGTCGTGTCCCCTCCCAAGATCTTGTCCCCCAAATCCCACTGCAGGGGGGGATCTGGGGGGGGTCTCCCCCAACACTCACCACATCTCTTTGGTCCGTGCGATTTTCTGCAATCTTCCATCTGCCTGAGGGAAAGCTGCCAAGAGAGAAGATGGAGTGAGCGGTCAGCAGTCCCCAGCCTGTACAGCCCCGGCTCCAGGCTGCCAGGGGGTGTCAGCCCTGTACCAGGTGCTCAGTGCGTAGGAACACTCAACCCCCTGATGCTCACCACTCTGGTATTTTGGCTGGGATTTCCATCTGCTGCTATTTGATGACTTTTGTCCCACCTTCTGCTGGCCTTCCCTCAACTTCTTCCAATTCTTCCTCTTCCACCATGTCTTGGTTGGGCCGGTTTCGGGTGGGGTTTTTCCTCATTTGTCCCATTTTGGGGGACGATTGTCACCACTCTGGGGGCACAGCCACCGTTTTTGGAGGGTTTGTCACCATTTTGGTGCTGTTGTCACTGTTTCAACGGGGGGTTGTCACCATTTGGGGCCTTTTTTTCACCATTTCTAGGGAGTTAACCACCATTTGGAGGGGGTTCATCACCGTTTGTCACCACCTTTAGGTGTTTTGGGGGCTTTTGTCACCCCCTTTAGGTGTTTTGGGGGCTTTTGTCACCCCCTTTAGGTGTTTTGGGGGCTTTTGTCACCACCTTTAGGTGGTTGCCCCAGTTGGGGATAGGCACCAGACGGGGTGGGCTGGGAGGTGGCTAGGGCTGGGGGGGGGGGTGACCCTGGATTGCAAGATTTGGGGTGGGGGCACCCATCCCCCCCCCAGGGGGGGCTCCCAGGCTGAGCCAAACAGGACTGATGGGCCATATCCTCCCCTCCTCCACCCCCAGGGCACGAACATACCCAGGGCTGGGGAGGGGGCACCTCCATGGTGGAGAGGAGAGCGGAGCAAAGTGTCCTGTCCCCCCTCCCCAGGCCATTTGGGGGCTGCAGCCCCAGATTCTCTCGCAAAGGAAAGCTTGGAAAAGTGGGGTCGGGAAGAGAGAGAGAGCGTTCCTGAGGACACACAACAGTACTGGGGTTCAGTACTTGATTAGCACGGGGTGGGGGGGGGGAAGGATCAGAACGTTTGAAAGCGGCTCAGAGGATACTGGAGACTCGTCTGCAGAGTGTGTTTCTGGGGTTGCTTTGTGAGAGATTCCTGGGCAACAGGAAAGGCATTTCTATAGCAATGCCTGGCTCCAACCACCGTGACTGTTTTTACTTTTTATTCGTTGCTTACTCTGTTGTTATTATTTATGACCTTTCTGTGTTGGTTTTTTTTTTCCCCTGTTGTGTTTTTTTTTTTGTTTTTTTGTTTGTATTTTTAATTTGGGGGCCTTTTTTGCATTTATTTCTTCATTTCACCTCATTTTTGGGCCTTTTCTGTATTCATTTCTTCATTTCACCTCATTTTGGGGACATTTTCACACCTTTTCTCTTCATTTCACCTCATTTTGGGGACTTTTTCACGTTTGTTTCTTCATTTCATCTCTTTTGGGGGGCTTTTTTGCATTTATTTCTTCATTTCCTCTCATTTTGGGGCCTTTTTTTGCATTTATTTCTTCATTTCCTCTCATTTTGGGGCCTTTTTTTGCATTTAT
Source organism: Actenoides hombroni (assembly GCA_024336885.1). Taxonomy (NCBI): domain Eukaryota; kingdom Metazoa; phylum Chordata; class Aves; order Coraciiformes; family Alcedinidae; genus Actenoides; species Actenoides hombroni. The sequence goes on from WUAM01002303.1 coordinate 27,236, forward strand.
TTCTTTATTTCCTCTCCTTTTGGGGTCTTTTTTCACTTTTTTTTACACTTTTCCACAGCATAATCTACATCATCAAGGTTAGCTCATCCTACCTTACATTTGTACTAAGCTAAGCAAAAAGTAATTTATCGGTTCCCTCTTGTATAAGCATCTTTCTTATACTGTGGTGCCCAAAACTGAACACAATATTCAAGCTGCAGCCTCATCAGTGCTGAGCACAGGGGCACGATCACTTTCCTACTCCTGCTGGCCACACTATTTTTGATACAGGCCAGGATGCTGTTGGCCTTCTTGGCCACACAGGTACACTGCTGGCTCATGTTCAGCCAGTTATCCACCAGCACCCCCAGGTCCTTTTCTGCCAGGCAGCTTCCAAGCCCCTGCCAGCTGATGGTGGCCGTGGTCCTTGGGCAGCACCAGCAGCTGCAGATGTTTTCAGGGAGGGTTATTTCTCCCTTTTGGCCATCACCTGCAGAGCCCCTGCTAGGGTGTCTGCTCCTGCAAAAGCAAAGCAAGACCAGGGAGGTGCCAGGTGCTTCGCAGGGGCAGTGCAGCGCCTCTCTCTGCACGTGCATTAGCTCTGGGCAGCTTCTGAGTTGGTGCTGGATGATTCAGGTCCACAAAAGCTACTGAGAGTTTCACAGGAGGTGGCTCAAACAGCTGCATCACTGGCCCCTCACTCCCAGCAGGACATTGAGGGGCTGGAGTGTGGAGCAGGGCCCAGCTCTCGGGGCGGCCCGGTTCCCAAAGCCCCACGTGCTCCTCCCAGTGTGACCAGCTGGGGTGGCCCTGGGCACGGCAGGAGCTCCCGGCTCCGGTCCAGTTCCACCTTTGGATCATTGCTGGGGCTCCTCCGGCCTCGCTCCAGCAGGTCTGTGTCTCTCCAGTGGGGAGGACCCCAGAAGGGGGTCCCAGCACTGCAGGGCAGGGGGTGTCTGGGTGTCACCAGGGTGGGGGTTGGTCTGTAGGGGACAGGACAGCGCAGGGGCAGGGCAGGGCAGGGGTTGTGTTTGTGTGTGTGTGTGCGCGTGTGTATTTTGAATCTTCTGAATGCATTTTCTCCTGTGAAGGACTAAAAGCAAACTGACTCTCACAGTACCACAGATCCATGTCACACGTGTAATATGTTAAACGTGCATTCAGTCCTCATTTCAGTCACAGACAAGAACTAAGAAAAAATGCAGATGTCACTAGTAGTTTAGATTTTGGAACGCATTCATTTGTCTTCAGAAAGAAAGTTGTTCTTTTTTCAAATGCAAGTTGATTTTAATGGCTCCTTAGGGAGCAGTTTTTAATGTAATGGGGCAAATAGATGTGTTTTCCCAGTTACTTGTGTGCAACACCATACTGTTCTGCTGTGATGGATGCAGTGCGGTGTGTCCGCAGCCAGCCCTGTCACAGTTACCTGTAGGTCGTCCAGCCCAACCGCTAACGCAGCACCGCCAGGGCACCGTTGAGCCCTGTCCCTCAGCACCACATCTCCACGGCTTGGAAACCCCTGAAGGGATCATGGGGATCTGACCTGGGCAGCCTGGGGCAGGCCTGACGGCCCTGGAGGGGAAGAAATTGTTCCTCAGCTCCCATCTAACCCTCCCCTGGCACAACTTGAGGCCGGTTCCTCTTGTCCTGGTGCTTGTTCCTCGGGAGCAGAGCCCAAACTCCCCTGACTTCAGCCTCCTGTCAGGAGCTGTCAGATGGCACTAGCACTTGGTCACTTCTGAAATGAGCTGGACCAGACCTTGGAGTGAGTGGTTGTATTTCTCTTTGCAGCGCTCAGGTGATCAGTCTGGACACATCTCTCAGAGGTCATGAGAAAGCAGTAGGAGAGCAATTTTTTGTTGTTTTTTTAATATCATCACCTGCCTGACATTTCAGCAGCTCTTCTGTGGAGGATTGTTCCTGGGCTTCTGTTTGTATTGTGTTTCTAGAATAAATCAAAGCACTACTTTAGCGGAATGTTAAAATGGACATGGCAAACCCTCCACCCTAAGACTTTTCAGTGTAAACCTAATTTTAAGGTTACCCAGTGTGGGGGAAACTGGTCCCAGTTTGGGTCCCAGGGGTGGTTACTGGTCCCAGTTTGGCTCCCAGTATCAGCTCCGGCCCCCAGACTGGTCCCAGTTTGGGGCCCAGTATCGGCTCCGGCCTCCAGACTGGTCCCAGTTTGGCTCCCAGTACCAGTTCCTGGCCCCAGACTGGTCCCAGTTTGGCTCCCAGTATCTGTTCCTGGCCCCAGACTGGTCCCAGTTTGGCTCCCAGGGGCCCTTTCTGGACCCAGTGTGGGGGAAACTGGTCCCAGTTTGGGTCCCAGGGGTGGTTACTGGTCCCAGTTTGGCTCCCAGTATCAGCTTAGGGTTGTTTGTTGTCAACAGAATGTATCTTACAATATACTATCTAACATATATAAACCTGTTATTTTGGGGGCCACACCTGCTAAAAATTCTCTCCAGCTAAATTCTTTGATGGAAAAACTACTGTTTTCTATGGCCAACTATATGAATGAAAATGTAAAAGTCACCTTAATAAGCAGATCACTTTATGACTGTAACCGTTGAGGGCATTTGGCATCATTTGAAATTGAATGTTACAAGAATTAAAAATTCCTTTGGCACTAATGTTGATAATATGGTTTAGGCTCTTATCACCCCCTCTAGAAAAAAAATTAAAAGATGGAAGGTGAACATGAGAAAGTAACAGAGAGTTGTAAGAAGTGAGAAAGAAGAGAGATGTTGATGCTCATCAAGTGCCTGCAGTTCTAATTTTGATTGCTTATTTTCTCTTTCCCCACTGCCTCATCATTACTTTGTAGGAACCAGGCAGAAAGTAATGGACCATGGGAACAGCGAAAAGAAAAAGTTAATTTAGTGAAAGCTAAGACTGAAGCATGATCACATGAGTTGGGAAGGAGAATTCAAGTGACTGAGTGAAAGGTCTGAGGAAGGGATAGGCAGGACACAGCAGAGATGATCTTTCTCTGCTAATTTGTCCTATTATGCTTTAGTCTAAGCCGCGGCACCTGCCCGGCCCGCCCCAAATAACCCGCTGTCTTCCCTCCTCTCCTCTCTCTCGTTGTGTCCGTTTGGTTTGGTGTGGGGTTTTTGGTTTTTTTTTTGGTTGGTTTTGTTGTGGGTTTGTTTTGTTTTGTTTTGTTTTTTGTTCTGTGTTTTTTTGCTTTGTTGGTTTTGTTTTGTCTTTGTTGTCCTGTGGCGTTTTTACTCTTTTTTTTGTTTTGTTTATTATTTGTGGTTTTTTTCTTTTGCTCTTTTATTTGTTTGTTTTTTCTCTGTTTTTTTTTGTGGTTTGTTTTGTTTTGTATGGGTTTTTGGGTGGTGTTGGAGGAGGTAAATCCCGGGGGAAGGGGGTGGGGGGGGGTGAAGCTGCCTCGGAGCTGCGTTTTGGGGGGGGGGGAAGTGGTTCCCCAAACCCCCCCGAAGCTCGAGGCCGAACCCCCAAAGCCGCAGCTCCCCCGGTGCCAGTGGAACCCCCGGAGCTCTCCCGGGGCCGAAACCTCTCGATTTGGGGTAATCCGGGGCAGGTGGTGCAACCGAGACGAGCAAAGCCGCAAAATGGCCGGGGAGACCCATTTTAGGGGAAAATCCAGCAAAATCAGGAGCGGTGGCCGCGCCGCCGCCTCCCCCCCAGCCACGGGGTTCCTCCTCCAGGCCGCGGCCCTCGGGCCTTCGGCTTCGCCTGCCGGAAGCTACGCGGCTGAGGCCTGGAAGTTGCCGTTTTCGCTTTGTAGCAGCGAGCGGAGCGCGCCTTTCCCGGCCCCTCTTAACTTCTGTGCACCCTTCCTCCCGCCGCTGCCGACACGAGAAGGAAGGTCCGCGACCCCCGAGCCGACTTCCAGCAGTCCCTCCGTGTGCTGAAACACGCTAAAAACGTCCGGCCCGCCGTCATTTCTAAAACCTCCATTATGCTGGGGCTCGGCGAGACAGGTGAACCAGTGTATTACACAATGCACTGTAAGTCGGGGGTTGAAATACAGGCGTGGTGACCGACGGGCAGAGGCTGAGAGGGAGCGGACCCGGCCCCCGGCGGGGCTGTGCCCGGGCTGGTGTCGAAGTCCTGTCCCTATCCCGGCGGTTCCCGGGACCGTCGGGCAGGTGGAGACCGGAGGGAGGGACCGGGGTGGGGAGTACCGGGTCCAGTCCCGTGCAGAAGATTCCTGGTGAGCGCCCCAGCTGCTGAGGAACCGGTGTGGGGAGTACCGGGTCTGGTCCCATGCAGAAGGTTCGTGGTGACCCCCAAGTAGGTGCTGAGGGACCGGTGTGGGGAGTACCGGGTCCGGTCCCATGGAGAAGGTTCGTGGTGACCCTTCTTTTGCCAGAGTCTGCAACCACTCGTTCGCCTGTTACTTAATATGATTCTGGCGCAAAGTAGCATGGCTGCTACTTTTTTAGTAGCAGTAGCTGTTCCACCTCCCGAGGACCAAAGGTGAATTACAGCGCGTGACAAAGATCAAAAGATCAGAAAACCACAAAAAAAAGGACTTGTCTACAGCTGTGGAAGTTTGTGGCATTTCTCTTGACTAGGTAAATGTGATCTTGGTCTCAGGTTACAAAGTCAGTCACTTTAGATGTGATAATGGGGATGAGAGCCTGGCGTGTTTAGTGGCAGGTGTGCGTTCTGTGACTGTCTGAACTCTTGTACCTGATGCTGGCCTTGTTTACTAAGGCACTGATCACACGTGATTGTGCTTCTAAGTGCTATCAGACCCTCCGATTGAGGGGGGGCTCTATGCAGTCAAAATGACTGAGGAATGGTCTTGGAGAGGGGAAGGACTAAGAGTGGAACAACTGTTAAGCTGAAATCATACAAAAATATCCGATAGGGAACACCGCCCGGAGGGGTGGATCTTAAATTCGGAAGTAATAGGCCATGAGTGCATAACCAGAGGGGGGGGTACATTTGGGAAAGGAATTGGTGAATCGCCTTGCAAGCGAACCCTAATTACAAATGGAACTTTCCATTCGTGGACAGCAGTGCCTGACCTCAGGCCTCGGCCGCAAGAGAGGGATGGGGAGACTTTGGGTACCCCCGCTCAAACCCACAAAGCTTGACACCTGGACATATTTTTGCCTTCCCAATTCAAGCCAATTTACAAACTACTCCTCTGGGCACAGAGCACGGCTCAAAAAATATATTGTCTTGAGACTAGCCAGATTGTCATCGCCTCGAACAACTAAACTTTAGACACCAGTACATCAAAAATACCTCTCCTAAGACACAATACCTCTATATCTGAGAGAGAAGAAGCAACATTTCCAGCATGCTGCAGGTTTTGAGGCAGGAACTTTGGTTTACTGAAACTTCCCTTCCTCACAACTTCTTGAAGTTCACTAAACATTTACTCTTTATATATTTCCTAGTCCTGAATCTCTACAGCTTCTACAACTGATGTTCCTCGGGGTTTCCCTCCTATCTACTCACGACAGCCATCAGATTATCTGCCCTGCAGATACCCGGGTGCACTGGTGAAGGTGAGTTCATTCGCCCAGTTAGAAAGAGGAGCTCTAGAAACTCTTCCCCTTACAATAACGCCTTTTTGCTACCACCTGGTGGACGTAAGCAGGTGTGAAAAAAACAGATTTATGTAAAGATGTTGGTAACAGGGAAACAATGTGAAGGTCCCTCCCCACCTTTCTTGCAGGCCCCCTTCAGGTACTGGAAGGCTGTTATAAGGTCTTCCTGGAGCCTTCTCTTCTCGTGGCTGAACAACCCCAACTTCGTCATCCTGTCCTCAGAGGAGAGGTGTTCCAGCCCTCTGATCATCTTTGTGGCCCTCCTCTGGACCTGCTCCATCAGGTCCATGCCCTTCCTGTGTTGAGGGCTCCAGAGCTGGACGCAGTACTCCAGGTGAGGTCTCACCAGAGCAGAGTAAAGTGTCAGAATCACCTCTCTTGCTGTACTGGCCACACTTCTTTTGATGCATCCCAGGATGCAATTGGCTTTTGG
>WUAM01002339.1:0-33082 GCA_024336885.1 Actenoides hombroni
AGGGTTGTTTGAGAACCCTCGGCCCACTCCCGTGGTCCCGGTCTGGGTGTTTTAGTCTCTGGGTGTTTTCTGTCTGGGTGTTTTCTGTCTGGGTGTTTTCTCTCTGGGTGTTTTGGTCTGGGTGTTTCTAGTCCGGGTGTTGTTTTAGTCCGGGTGTTTTCTCTCTGGGTGTATTTAGTCTGGGTGTATTTAGTCTGGGTGTATTTAGTCTGGGTGTTTTAGTCTGGGTGTTTTAGTCCGGGGGTTTTAGTCCGGGAGTTGTTTTAGTCTGGGTGTTTTAGTCCAGGTGTGGTTTTAGTCCGGGTGTTTTAGTCCGGGGATGTTAGTCGACCCTAACACAGTGATTACATCAGTAACTGTTAAGTTGGCTCCTCCAGGCAAATGGGCTTCAAGTGTGGGAAGCATGTCATTACAGAAATGAGACAAAAACATGTATGATGGTTATCTTCTTCATCTTCTTCCTTCTCCACTTTGTCTGCCTTCACCTGACCTTTTTTGCCTTTTAGGAGGAATCTTTCCTATGGGCTATTTGGCAGATGTGCAGCAGAGTCTGAAGGATTAGGAATGTTCAGTTTGCCATTTTACTGGGGCTGGGTTGCTTATAAGTTGCTATCGTCCTTCCAAACAGTTCTCAGTGCCTGAAAATTCTGGTTTATTCAGGCTGAAACAAAATTGACATAATTAGCTCTGAAAGAAGGCTCCAAAGACTGGACCTATAATATTGTATGATTATATTTTATTATTCAACTGCACTTAGATCAACCCAAAAGTTTTACTTTCCCCCCCACATTCTCCTCTCCAGTGGGAGAGGTGAGGAGTGGAAGATTAAGAGCCTTGCTTGTTTTTCCTTCTAAGACTAACACCCAAGATTTGGAAAACATCCATTGTTATGGAGTCTTCCCACCTCTCCTTTTCTAAAAATGAAGTCTTGATTAACAAGAGGACATGGATGTTTTACTCTTCCATAACATATTTAATTAGGACTTCTGCAGTTCTAGATCTATATGCATTCCACAACTTTGTAGTTTCTAGCGCTTTTTTCCCCATAGTAATGGAAAATATGTAAAAAAAAAAAAAAATAATAAAAAAACCACAATTATCTGTTTCCAATGTGATACTTGTGCTTCAGAAATTTGTTTTTGTTTTTATTTTTTTTTAATAATCCTGTCAAATTAAAACAACTGTAGCCAGTTTGAAACAAGCTTAGCTAGAACTTTGAAGCAAATCCACCCATGCCTTTTTCTTAAAGTAAGCATATTATAAACATCAAAAAGATTATTAATAACTAAAGTGATGTTAGATATCAATGCAATATAGAGGTTGGCAGGACTTCAGCTGGCAGGGGCTGATGAAGTGACAGCATTTCATCACTGGCTGGTGAAATGACAGTGCTCTCTGCAGTGCCAGCTCTGCTGGCGATGTGAGCCCAGCCTTTAACCCCTCTTTTTGTCGGGGGAGGGAGAAAGGGGGGAAAGAATGTGTTGCTCATAGCCAGAAAATGCACAATCGACCTTTAATAATCCTGCTCTGGTTTGTTTTGTTGATTTTTTTATTGCACCGACCTCCCCCCCCCCCCCCAACTCCTTGTGTAACATTGCAGCGTTTGCTCCCACCCTTCCGCCCTGATCGGACCAGCCCACATAGTGAGGGGAAGGAGTTAAATAGAAGGGAGAATAAATACTGGACTCACTGACAATGAGTAAGTACTTATACAGAAAATGTTTTTCTTTGCTACATTCCTTGCTAGTTTTCAGCCAGTACTGGGAAACAAGGCTGGTGCTGTAGCTCATGCAGTACAAGAGAACCTTTTTGGTCAGCATTGTTTAATGAGTTCTTTTTATCCCAAGTACTAGTTTCTAAATGCCTCCTATTCTCTACTTGTTATTAATGGCAGTATCTGAAAAGCCCATGTGAAATACAGTCCCTCCCTGAAGGAGACACTCTCCTTTTTAATATAGAGTGCTAGGCTGTGCAGTTTGAGGCCAAACTTATAAATCACGAGCACTTTGTATTGAGGTCATTGCCATGGGATTTAGGCTTTTTATTTTGGTTTTAAGACCTAGGTCCTAAAGGAGCACCACAGGGAATACTTTATCCAATGCAGGATAGTTCCATCTGAAGCATTTGTTATAGGCCAGGTAAAGTTCCTTCTCCATCTCTGTTCCTAAATTAAGAAGATGGGAAGTATTAAAGAGCACTTGTAACATTTCCTTCTAAGCTGTGTACTTGTCTCATGCCCCTCCTGGTGTCAGGGTTTCTTTTTGGTTTTATGTATTTTGTCTGGAACTGATATTAAAGAGGGAAAAAAATAAGCTGCAAGTGTGTTGCATTTTTCTGAACAAATTCTTGAAGTGAAAAATTAAGTTGCCTTTGGAAGGAGAATGGGCTTATTGAGGAGTTGTTGCTAATAGTGCTAGCTTAGATCCTGTTTCCCACCTCCATAAGCTGCTGCTTCTGCTACTTGTTATATTAAATGCTGCTTTGGCTAGGACAAGGGCTGCAGTGTAAATGTAGATGCAGCTGAACTGTTTAGTTTCATTATGTAGTTAGTGGAAAGAAATGGGAATTTCCACAGGGCAGTTTATTGCATCTGGGAATAAGTGTCAAAACTGGAAAGTAAACCTGAGGCACACACAGAGAGGAAAGCTGGAAAAAGTAAATGAAATGGGTCTATTTGTGCCTTTCACTGATTCCATCAGTCTCTTTACACCTTAAGGACTAAAGAAAAAAAAATGTGAGTAACTGTGAAGGGCTTGTGAATAGCCATGGTCCCTCTCTTGCTGCTCTGAGTAAAGCTGTCTGCTTGGGACATATTCCTAAACCCTATGGATGGAGCATGTAACAACCAGCATGGCAGGATGGAAAGCTGTGGGACCTCATTCTTGCACCAAGGCCTTCAGTCTGGGGTGGCTCTTTCTCTGGCTCTAGACAGAGCTGTGGATGCTCCTCCCTTCTAAATTATAATAAAAATGTGCCCAATCTTTTAAATACAGAAATACATTTTAAATACTAACATGTTATTCTCTTTGAAAATGTGCTGGTTCTCAAATACAGTGCAGGAAGGTCTATGACATTCTCCTTCATTACAGCAACACCATTTTCTGTGAGATTCAAAATGCTTATCTTTCAGGGGTGCTGGGATAATAAGGTCCAGAGTGTTTGTAATAAATTTATATAGATATAGTGGTTCATGAAATATCTTCACAGTCACTTGTGTGAAGCAGCAGTGCTGTAACACCCAAACTAAGAAAAAGCATCTGGAGATGCATATATTATAAATTTAAACCTGCTTGTGATGTTTTCCTTTATGCCCTTTAATTCTTTCACTTTTTGTGTTACTAAACTCTTAATAGTTTTCTGTTTCCTTTTTTATTTTTTAAAGAGTTAAACTTTATTTATATTGCTGCCTTTGCTGCTGAAGCTAAGTAATTATTCTGAAGCTGCAGAATCGTAGGGTTTTAGTTCTGCTGTACAGCAGGTGTCCACCAGAAGCATTGTCTAGTGATCCTCAAACCCCAGACCTGTCATGATACACATTTCACCTTCCATAACATTAGCCTGCTGTTGTTCAACCTTTTGAACTGTATTTGTCCATTTCCAGCAGTATTGATGCTCTTCCCCAGATGTGGCCCCCCCAGCCTTGTGTGGACATGGAGAAGAGAGGGAGTCTGGGCCATGCAGCCCCTGTACCTATTTCCCTGATAAGCAACAAAGACTTGGAAGGAGATGATGCTCTGCTTCTCCAGAGAGCTCCCATAGAGCTCTAAGAAGACCTCGTGCATTTTCTTCAATTAAAACACATCAAGCAGCAAAAAGCAAAGGTAGAGCTTGCCCTTCAAGGCTACTCCTTCAGCTGCAGCCCTGCCTGCAAATGACTTGCCCTGCACATCTGCTGAGAGGCAGGTTCCGGCAGCAGGGTAGTCTGCTGTGTAGGAGAGAAGAGAGAGTATAGGTGGAGGAAGCAAATAAAGCATTAAATTATAATGCTAGATTTTATCAAATTGTAAAGCTTGATTACTTGTACTTATGATATATTAGAACAGAAACAGAATCCAGGTTAATCTTTGCATGATATGCAGTAAAAGATATTATAAAAAGGACCGTTACTGTGATTATCGGATAGATTTTTAATTAAGTCCAAAGTTGCTTCAGTAGAAATTTTACTTATCTCAAAATATTTGGAATTGTTAATATTTCTAAGCTTACTTCTCTTCTATAAAGATCATGAACTTGCCTTAATTAGAAGTAGTAGTTATAATGTCAGAACATGGCATCATCTAATCTTTTCCAGAGTATTTTTTAATGAACTATTCTTACAGTTAGCACCAAAAATATTGCTATTTTTAAGACACTGTATCTAGACCTCAGACAGATGAATTCCCACTGGTGGAGGCATAATATGAATAATCTGACTCCACTCAATAGCTTTTTCTATTTGGGAATGGGAGAGGTAGGATGTAGTGAGGGATTAATTCAAAGAAAGAAATCTAATCAGCTTTTGACACAGTGTGCTTTTTGCATATACTGCTGACAAGTTATTTTAAAAGAAAGGACACACCACAACACAGCTATTTACATAGCAGAACATTTGTACACTGTAGTTGTCTTAATTTACAGTTGCCTAGATAGCTTTAAATCTCTAGTGTACCTCTTCCTAAAGGAGTTCTCAAAGTGATATGCAAGGTCTGTCATGAAAACCCAACTCTGTATTGTTCCTAATTTTAGCAGCTTTCTGTTGTTTAAAATTTGGTGTCTGCATTCGATGTTTGTGTTTTCCACACCCCTGGAGCACTGCTGTGGTGAAACCAGCTCAGGTCACTCCTCCACTAATCCTGCATGCACAGCTAGCGGTAGAAAATGGATCTTCAGGGGTCCAAAGTGTAAAGCTATAAACCAAAAGCAACAAACCCAGCCTTTTAGTTGGTTTGCAAAGCTCAGGAAGGAGAAAAAAGAAGCCAGACTGCTGGCTAATCCTTTCCCCTCAAAAGATCAACCTCCGTTTCACCTGCTGGGAACAGACAATAAAATAAATATTTTCATCTAAATGAGTCAATCAAGGTGGCTTCTAGTTAAAAGCATGCAATATAGTATAAAACATGCACAGCTTTCCTCAGCCTCTTATCAGTGTAACCCTGCTTATCAGTCATGCCATTGCCGTTGAATTTACGTTAGATTTTCCAACCCAAAACCTGATCAGGGAAAAAAAAAGATATATATATATAATGGTGGAAGCCTGATGGTCACCTGCTATGTCTAATGTTTGCTCATCATTATTCTTTTAAAGGTTATTGCTTCACTCCAGCTAGAAATATGTTTAAATCTAGAATTAATCTGATAAAAAAAATAAATAAATCCAATCCCCAGACAATACTTAACATAGAATTAAATAATTAAAGCATTAAATAATAATAATAGCCAATTAAAATTTAATAGCTGATCCTGATTTATCGTCCTGAAAGTCCTCTCACAATTTTGTGACAGCAAATAGCAAATTGTGACTGCTGCTCACGCACAGCTGGCAAAAGAAAATCACAGTGGGCCCTGCTGCAGAGTTGGTGTGCTGGGGGGGGAAGAGGCAGAAATGTAGGTTTCTGTTTTCACTCTTTCTATACAGCAGGATGGAGGAAAGCTAACATTTGAAAACATGGACAGTATCTCAGAGCAAAATGGAGAGGGAAGAAGGAAAAATATGTATTCCATTTTTTAATCATCTTAGAAGCCAGATCTAAACTAAGCACAATTACTTTGTGGAATATGATCTACAAAGTTAAAACTATTGCTTTGTTTATTAACAGTGGTGGATCAGTCTTGGGACAATAAATAAATAAATAAATAAATAAATAAATAAATAAATAAATAAATAAATAAGAAAAAAACGATCTTTCACTACTTACCACTACAGCTACATTGCAGTCCAGCTGGTTGTGGAAAATCTTGAATTTGGGTAACAGCTCTTCTCAGCATTTATTCAAGCTAGTGGTTGTAGATATTGCCATAGAGCCAGAATATTACAATGCTTGAATGTTGGGGATTTTAAAGGTCAATTTTGTTTTAGTTATTCTATCTCTATCTAAAGGTTCAGATTTTTAAGCATTTAAGATTGTAGCTATTTTAAGATTTACTGCTAGGTGTTCTACAGGCACAATTATCTTTTGAGTTTTGTTCAGAAAAGAATAGAATTTTGCTGTTTCTCTGTACAGGAGACAAAACCTTTGGGATAAATATAGTTGGCTTATGTATGGTACAGTGAAAAGAAACACTATTCAAGAAATTGCCTGTACCTTAGCTCTACAATAAAATGTAGCTTCATTTTAATGTAGAGGACTGACCCAGACTGAAAATACTCAAATTCAGCATTATATACAAGGCTAACTTCTGTTACTGGTTTCAAACTGTTTATTGGGATTTATATATGTGCACATACGAATGTATGTATGTATGTTCTGTTTAATTGCATACCAGTTAAATAGAACTGGAGATAAGAAAAGTTGGCTTCTTTTTAGCCTGAACTGCTATGTAGAGAAGTGCTTTCTACAGGATCATATCAACACAATATTTTCCTAATTAAGAATTGATTTTAAAGTATGGATTAAAACAACTCTTGAGACTCTCACTGTTGTTTGGGAAGGTGAGACTGAGAATTGTGCATGGCAGGGATATCTTCAGGGGGAAACAAGAGCTGCAGGAGGCAGGAGCTGTGGCTCTGGCCCAGCTATCTACAGACACATCTAAACCCATCCTGTCACACTGAAATTCTGCAGCAAATTCTTCTTTTCTGGCATAACTTTCCCCTCTCTGCTCTGTTTCTGATGCTTGGAGCCAGCCAGGGCACAGTTGCAGTTCCTTTACTCATGGTTTTACCAGCCCTCCCAACACAGCCTCGTTCAGTCTTACTCTTCATGTCTTAATCTTGTATCTTAATCTTAAAACTTGATCTTTGTTTGATCTTTGTATTTTGAAGTGTAGCAAAGATGCCACTCCTCATGCAATCATAAAAATTAATCATGTTTTATTTTTTTCCTTATGCCTCTACCAGTAGCAAATTGGTAGCAGCACATAGATAAGGACTAATTGGTGGAGTACTACAGGGTTTTCCTGACCAAAACAAATCAAAATTGATCATTAAGTTTTTGAAGTATAAATGTTATTTTTTTTTCATGGGGCAGAACTGCTGAGTTTGATGCCTTCATGCAGAACCAACATCCCCTTATTAGAATTCAGTCTGAACCTCTTTTGGTTTGACTTTTGCCAGATGTCTTTTACCCTGCCATGGACCAATGTGAGGAGCATGTATCCATCTTCTCAATAACCTCCCTGTTGGTATGGGCAAGTGACTGTTCAGTCCCCTGATAACTGCTTCTTCCCCAGGCTGAACAAGCCCCAGTTCTTCAGCTTCCCAGGCAAAGCCTTCAGCCTTGAACATCTTGGTGAACCTTTGTTGTACTTGTCCCAGTTTATCAATGTCTTTCTTGTACTGCAACATTCAAAACTAGAGACAGTAGTCCAGATGAGTGCTGAGTAGCGGGGACTAATCCCTTATCTTGTTCTTTCCTTCCAGAACTCATCAAACACTGTTGAATTCAGGTACATTTTTTAGCATCCAGTGCACTGTCACAAGTTCTGCTGGTTAATTATTTGATGAGCCATTCTGTGATTCAGATCCTTTTGTTCACATGGCACCTTCTGGTTTCACTTGATGTCCTCCAGATTTGGGACTGAAAGAAGCAGTTCTTTCCTATTCACCTTGTCCAGGTTCCTCCTGATATTACTGATCTCTCACATGTGTTGCCTTTCTGGTTTTCACAACAAAAATCTCCATCTATTTTCTTTTTTTTCACCTTGTAATGGCTCCATATCTTTAACTCTACATGCGTGTATCCCAAGAGCTGGAATAAAGGAAGCTGAGATATTCCTTTCAAAATCCCAGATGCAGCTTCCCTCAGAAAAAAAAAGTATCTCAATGAGGAAGAATCTCAATTCAATCAGGTTCTATTCAGGCCTTGCTCAGAAAAAAATCAGTCTTAAGTAGGAAGCCAACTCCAAGAAAAGCTAAGCAATAAGTAGGGATTACACGTTCTCTTAAGACACTTGTCATTTCTCAGGTGGCCCATTAGTCATCCCTCCCAAGTCAGGATTTCATATTTAACTGTTTGAAAAGATGAAAGCAGAAGTTTCTTCATCATTTTCATCTTGATAGCAGTATCGCTAGTATAGATCTGAAGGCTTGATGAATGCCCCAAAGTTGACTTACTAGAGCTGAAAGGTGCTGGAAATTTTTGAGATTCTCAGTTTCATACATCTGTACTTTTTTTTCTGCACTGCATAAAATGAAATCAAATAATCAAAAGAGCATTTTAGTGAATAGGAGCCTGGCACATCTTTCACATAGAAATTGTTTAATTTGGAAGCACTCACACAGAAAAGGCCTGCCACAGGTACGAACCACAGAATCTTCTGATTTTTATAGATTTCTTAGTTCTTCACTTTAGATTATTCTTTTTAGATGTTATGATAGAAATGGAAGTTCTCTGCACAAAAGCTCTCCTTCAAATCAGAGTCAGAGATGTTCAGAACCATTTCTCACACTCACTGATGTCCCAAATGTTTTGCTGGGTGTTGCTCCTGCTCTTTAGCATTTGATCTTGGAGTGCTCCAGCAAACCAGCCTCTCTAGCAGGGGCATCTGGGGAAAAATGGAGCTCCAGTGACTTGTCAAAGTAACCCTGAGCTGTGTGACTGTGGCACTGAAACACAGCAATGCCCAAAGGCTTGGCCAGTCTAAGAGTCCCTGTTAAACAAACCAACTGTTGATATTTGATTAGGTCATTTTTTTTGTTGTTAATCAAGCAAAAGCCGAGCAGGCAGAAAGACAAAACTGACCAGAACCTATGAGAGAGAAAAGACTGGAAATTGTAACATTTGTTTTCTTTCTAAATTATTTACATTCTCATTTACTTGGTCCTTTGTACATCCACAGATTTCATATATACATACACAAAAAAGGATTTTGTTTGCTTTTTCACCCTGAGTTACAGTAGCACTGTCACATGTGGTATGCAATATCAATGAAATGGTGTATATCAAATTTTAAGGCAAGCAATATCCTGCATAGTGTGCCACCAAGCTCATTTATCTACTGCTAAGCCATCTGAATTATTTACTGTCAAAATATATTATAGATTTTTTTTCCAGGTAATTGCACAAAGGCCACTGGACAAAACCTGAAGAGAAACCAAATTCCTGCTGAAAGCCAGAAACCTAAAAGGTATCTCCTCAGATGGGTTTTACAAAGTTTTGGCCCATGTGATCTGGTGACTTACTCTGTCACAACAGAACATGACTATGGCTATGACTCAGCAAGCGTCTTCCCAGAGACCTGTTGCTTCCAGTGATCACTCTTCTAGCTCTGCTTGTGGAGCCAGGTCTAAGATTTTGTGCCAGCTTCTCCTCAGATGTCAAGGACAGAGATGCTGAGTCTGTTTCTCTTCTCAGCCAGCACTCACCCCTACCACCGACAAGATTAGTTTCTAGAGCATTTGGTATCTTCTAATATGCCCTCAGCAGACAAACATTTTATGACAGTCTCAAAACATGCTTGTATAAATGTATTTGCATTGGCTTCTTATTTCTGGCCTTACATGTATTGCTTAATAATAAATAAAAACAAAGTGATCAGCATATGTGGAATTCTGATCTTGTGTTACTGACACCTGTAACCTGTTTGTTCACACTCCCAAAGCCACCACACAGGACCAAGATCAAGCCCTAAGAGCACAGAGTGGTTAGTATATTCCAGTAGGTCTCACTCTGTGCTTTAATATTGGTGGGATTTGCCTTTTTTCTGTTATCTTTGGAATCCTGTGTTAAACACATACAATTCCCTTCCTGGAGGGAAGAAATGCCTGGGTTTTTATGCACACAAGAAGAAGAAACCCAAACAAAACAGTGACAAGATCTTTGAAGCAATAGGATGAAGGCCCCTGATGAAAGGGTTTGTTTTCACTACTAAATTAAATGTTTAAAAGGCCCAAAATGCCAACAACTCAGTTCCCACCCTCTTGGAACCAGAGCAGCATCCCCAGTCCTGCTGGGGGTGGATGGTCCTGCTCACTCCCTTGCCTTCACTCCAGAGGGTTCTTTCCAAGCCCTCATAAGTTTCTGTGGCTGTCTGGCTGGTTTGCAGCTGGGGTTTTGAGCTTAGAGTTTTGTTCTCTTCACAGTATGTTGCTGTTGTGCCAATAATGTAAACTGAGCAAGGTTCTGGAGCACGGTTTATCTTGCAAAACTGACTCCTCGCTGGAGCATGTGGGGCTCTGAAGGCTGTTGGAAAGTCTGAATCTGCTTTGTGGACACATTTCTTGGGAGAGGCTGACAAAGAGCAGGAGGGCTGTTTCCCCCTCCTTGTTCTGTAGATTGAATCTCCAGGGGACTGAAATTCATCATGGTCAGGAAAATATAATTTTAAGGGTTCTTTGTTTTTTTTTTTTTCTGCTGGGAGGTGGTGTTGGGAAGGGTGCTTTTTTGTGGCTGGGGGTCTTGTGCGGGTTGGGGTGTGGGGTGGTTGGGGGGGGTTTTGGGGACTTTCTCAGGCTTTTTTTCTGTCCGGGACTCTTATTTTGGTGGGGAGTTTGGGGAAGGGACTCTTATTTGGGTGGGGACCTTTTTTGGGACCCCTCCCTGGGGACAGGGCCTCGATTTCGGGGCGATTTGGGGGGTTTTTGGGACTCTTTGAGGCTTTTTTTTTGTCCGGGACTCTTATTTTGGTGGGGAGTTTGGGGGAGGGACTCTTATTTGGGTGGGTCCTTTTTTGGGGACCCCTCCTGTGGAGACAATTGAAAGGAATAGTTAAATAAGTTAACCTTGGGCAGACATCAAGATACCAGGCTGTGTTACAGAGAACCAGAGATTTCTTACTGAGAAGACTAGGGCAATGGGATCACTGGAATAGGCAAGTTTATGGCAAGGCTTTTGAGGCCAAGGGGATTAGATCTTTGCAAGTAACTTCCCAAGGGAGATGGCAAGAGCTCATGGTGCCTTAGTCACTTCAATCTGAGTTGGGCAGAGCACTTCTTGGCAGGGGAGTAAATCCTAGATTACTCTATTGGCCTTTTGCATTGCTCCATCTCATTCTGGCATTCCAGTCCTGGATAGCAGTCAGTTGGAGAAAATTGTGTGCATGAATATACACACATCTATAAAAAATAAGATTACAAAACTTCCTTTCTCATTTTTATGAGTTAACATGTAGTATTTTGGATGCTATTTGTAGAAAAAAAAATAAAAAAATACATACAGTCTTGCAATGGTGATGCAAAGAAGGCCACAATATCATTTACATTAAAAAAAAATAAATTATATGCATATGTACTTGGAGGCCAAGTTATTTAACTCACATTTCAAAAGAAAAACTTTAAAACCTTTCAGAATTTGCTTTTCCCATACTACTTTTGCAGAAGTCATCAGTGTAAGTAAGTAACAGCCTTAAGTTAATGTCTCTTAAGCAGTATCTGGAATATTGTCTCTGGCTAGGGTTTGTTGTTTGGTTGGTTGGTTGTTGTTTTTTAGCCAACAGACTGTAGGTCTTAGGGAATCTGATGTTTATCAGAAAAGACAATTAAAATAAAATCAAAAAGTGAATATAAATGTACAAAAAAGTGATCCTTTATGCAATTTTAGGCATCTAAGAAGTGATGAACCTAAGCCTTTATTCATTTTCTTATTGTTCATTGTTGTAAAAAGAATGGATGACTAAAATGTGATTGATCACACTGCAGTTATAGAGAAGTGCATGTGTATTTCTCATAAAAATGATAATTTGGTTGACGCTCAGAGCCTGAGCCAACTCTGATCACTCCCATCAACAATGGACAGTGATGTAAAGTGGTGTCTGCCTGTATATAGCATATTGGTGAGCACCAGAACCCAGCCAAAAAGAAATGAAGAATTCTAACTCCGGAATCGTCTTGGATCAGATATTGTAAAAAATCCTGGGTGCTAATACAGAACAAACCAAAACACAGAGCTAAGAGATTACTATTAACACTTCTATGCACTAAACACAGGAGTGTTCTGGTGGAGACCAAAACGTGATGGTGATCAGGAACTGAAGAATAAAAAGCAGCACAGAAATAAACCAGCAGGCATGCTGCAGATGTTAATCCTGGAAATTCTCAATTTCCCCTTCATGCACCTATAATTTGAAAATCATTCTTTCCCCTTTGATTGTATAGCTTTCATGATTTACCCAGCCATATTATCACTACCTTGGTTCTAGCCTATTTTATTTCTTGCCGTAGCAATATCTATATTTTCCTTAGTTTAATTTTTATTTATTTTTACTTTCCCCCATGTCCTTTTGTACCCTCTTTTTCTTCCTGTTCTTTCTTCTGTTCCTTCTGCTTTGCTATCCCTCTAACACTAGTCTGTTTAAACCATTTACCCTTTCTGTCCTTTGAGCAGAGACTTGTGTACTTAGAATTAGTAACCCTAGAATTATTGCCCATAAAATGAATCAAATTTTATAATATGACAAACTAGATCACCTGAAAAAAAGTTATGCTCAGGAAAGGAAGTTCTCAAATACTGTTGGATGGGACCTAAATCACAGAATCACTGAAAGTTTGAGGTGGGAGGAACCTCCTAAGGTCATGTAGTCCCACCACCTCTGCTGAAGCAGGGTCGCCTAGACCCAGTTTTCCAGATGTCTTTTGAATATCTCCAAGGAGGGCGACTCCACAGCCTATCTGGACATCATGTCCCAGTGCTTAGTCACACTCGCAGTGAAAAAGTGTTTAGTCTTAGGAGGGCAGCTCCTTGATGTGTCTGGAAAAACAAAACAAAACAAAAAAAACACACAAAAAACCCAAACTCATGTTTTCCCTATTCTGTAAGCACAAAAAAGTTATGTGAGTCAAACTCATCCCAACTTTCCTAACTTTGGAATCAGTCCAAAAAACATACAGCCCATGAAATAAAAAGCAGACTTATCTCTGAAAACACCTGGAAAATTAAAGTTTGGTTGATGAAGTATTATCATTTTCCTTGCAACACTTTTTCAGTGTTGCTTTTTGAGTAAACTCCTGTTGTGCAGCACGATTTCAAATGTATTCATTATCTTCCTTGTCATAGACTCCAGGCTCTGAAAGTTTTGGTTCAGTTCTTGCTTTGCCATGTGCTTCAACTTCAGGTACAGTGCTTCTTTTTCCAATGCTCCTGTTCCTCCTGTCATAGCTTAACAATGGAGTACTTTCCTTCAGTCTTTTTCTTGTATTCTTTTCTCAAATTATGAGTTTTGCAGAGTGTGATTGTGTTTTAATACATTAACATTTATTGTTTCTAGCTCAAAGCACTTTGATCTTTCTGTGAGTCTCTATGGGTACAAACACAATCCAAGAAAGAGCAACCAAAAGACGTATTTTGCACATTCTTTCTATGTACTGAAAAGCCCCCGAAGCCTTTTGTTCTATTGTAAAACTTTTCTCCTTTTTACTGGAACAGACAATAGGTGTCTCTTCTTATCTTCCTTTCCCTCCCCTGAAAGGAATGTGGCATAAGACCCTGTGTCTTATCTTCCCTCCCCTGGAAGGCATGTGAGGAATGTGGCTATGGGAGGGGCTGTCTCCTTTTCACTTGTCAATGGAGAATCCTGTATCTTATCTCCCCTTCCTGGCAAGGCATATGGCATGCAGAGAGCCTTTTTTCTCCTCTTTATCGGACCAACAATGGAGGATGCCTTTCTTATCTTCCCCAAGATAAGACATGTGATGTGGGAGGGGCCTGCAAATTAACCTGTGGTAAGCAAGGCTGTTCACACCCGAGAGCACAAGTACAGTAGCTGCTGTGAATGTTGGTGAAATACAAGCTAAAATCAGTGTCTTAGCCTTGTCATGTTCCTGTTCAACCTTGTTTAAGGGAGGTAGACTTCCTGGACATAAAATTACTAGATTGCAGCCTGAGGTTATCTTTTTTTTTTTTTTTTTCAACCTATAAGCTTACATATGGTTGAGTTTCACTTTGGAGGAAACTTTATAATATTTAGTGCCCAAGGACATGGCACCAAGACACTGATTAAGGAGTTGTTGTCAAAAGTCTCTTTACAAAGAGTTTTATCACAGTAACAGTGTTAAAACAGGATTATTAATTGAAATCTTATTTTGAAGATAAAATTGCTGTGTTAACATTACAGTTTTTCAATTAAATATTCAAAGATTTTTTTTAAAGTAGAAGTAATGCCTAAACAGCTCAAGTTAGGGAGAATAATATGGACTCAACAAATTCTCTATTGTTGACACAGCAAAAATAATAAATAGATCACAATGCAAAAATAAAAATCACCTATTCAGATTACTGGCATGTCTTGCTCATGCCTGTAAGTGAAACATTCCTCAAATAATTTGTGCCTGTGAAGAACTGTTTTTTTCTTATAACTAAAGAAAGTGCTTCAAATCTTTACAGACGTTACACCAAGGCTTAAAAGAGGCAGGCAGGACTGCGGATGACTTGCTCTAATGGATGCCCCAAAGGTGTGTTTAAAAATTATCATAAATACTGATCCAAAGATGAGTCCTGGAAGGTCCTGCAGACCAGTGGGGAGCTAGGCTGTTTGCTTCTGACCATAGTTAGGAAGAAGACGCTGGGCTATATGGACTGCTGGGCTGAGCCGGTGTTCCGAATCTTTTATTATCTTGCTTTGCACCATTTAAAGATGGATTCTTGTAAAAATTCAGAAACTTACATTAGAACATTGTGCTGATTATACATCAAAGGAATTTTTTTTTAATAGCTAGCCACTAACTTTCCAGCAGGTTGAAAACAGTAAGATTAAGCATGTGATTTAACACAAGTAAATATTGATTTATTCTATTATTTACTTGTGTTAATTCTATTTTTTGGTCAATTTTGCATTTTCCTTACACTGGGCTATTTGCTTTTCCTTACACAGGCTGGAGATATGCACACACAGGACATTTTAATCTGAATACATCTATTAATAGTTTGCTTTATCAAACTAGATTATGAAACAAAGAGTCTTAGTCCATAGGACATCATGTTCTGCCAGAACGTGCTGTGTTACTTCAGCCATTTAAGTTCGCCCCCCCTACCCCCACTTCCCCCTCCCCCCCCCCCCTCTGCCCCCACTCGCCCCCCGTCCGCCCTGCCCCCCCTCCCCAGTGCTCCCAGTCTTCCCAATTCCCTGTAACCACCTTTCCCAGTACCCCCCAGTTCCCACTTCCCCCATTCCCCAGTGTTCCCAATTCCCACTGACCTCTCTCCCCGGTGCTTCCAGTTCCCCCCAGTTCCCATTGACCTCCCTCCCCAGTGCTCCCCGCTCCCCCCAGTCCCCCCCCGTAGTCCCCCCCCACCCCCCGTCCCCCCCCGCTTTCCCCACGCATCTCCCGCTTTCCCCCCCCCTCTCCCTGGGGGGGGGGGGCTGAGGGGGGGGTGGACTCTGTGGGGGAGGGAATATAGGGGGGGGGGGCGCTATAGGGGAGGGAATTTATAGGGGGAAGAATCTAGGGGGCTGAGAAACTATGGGGCAGGGGATCTATGGGGTGAAGAATCTATGGGGCAGAGAATATATGGGGTGAGGGATCTATGAGGCTGGGAATCTATAGGGTAAAGAATCTATGGGGCGGGGAATCTATGGGTCACGGTCTCTATGGGGCAGGAGCTCTCTGGGGCAGGATCTATGGGGCAGGATCTTTGGGGCAGGATCTATGGGGCAGAGTCTCTCTGGGGCTCTATGGGGTGCCCCCCCCCGTCGGTACCCACGCCCCCTCCCCGCTGATCACCCTCCCGTGGGGGGGGGGGAGCGTGTCCGTGCCTCAGTTTCCCCCTCCCCGTGGGCAGGGGTGTTCATGTGTCTCTTCACTGGGGGGGGGCTTGGGGAGGTGTCTCCGCACTCCCCCCACCCCACACCCACTCGTGTCCGTGTCCCCCCTCCCCGCAGCCCCCCGTGCCCCACAGCTTCAGGGAGAAGTCTTTCCGGAAGGGGGGGGTGTGCGGTGCCTGCGGGGACCCCCTCGGCCCCCAGGGCCTCGTCTGCAGAGGTGACCCCCCCCCCGCGACCCTCCGTTGACACCATAATGAGGCTCCCAGCAATGGTGGAAGCAACGTGAGAAATTAGAGAGACAAATGTAAATAACTAAAAACTTTTAGAGATTTGGGTCAATAATGGTTTCCCAAGCTGAAGCCTTTTACTTGGCTCTGCTTGAGATTCCTAAGCATCATAGAACCAAAGATCAACAGTGCCTGCAAATTTCCATTCCTCCCAGTGAAGGAATACATCTCTGGTTTTCAACATAGTATTGTTTTGGGTTGGTAGGTAATACACTGGTTCTGGTAAAGTATGATTAACTTTATGTGCCCTAGTGCCATTGTGGCAATTTGTAGAGCCCAAGTATGGCAAGACCCCTTCAAGTCCCTTTTCCAGTGGTTATTCAGTCACTGCCTGCATTGTTGCAAGCTTTCTTGCTTGGCTGAATTCCTGTAAGACTCAGAATCATCCAGAATTCATAATTATATGTTTTTTAATAATTAATTATTATTTTCCTCCACTCCTGAGAGAATGTCCCGCTCCATCGGCTCAGCCCCACCCCAGAGATCCCACTGGTGTTTGAGAGCCCAGAAAACTCCCATCTGCTTACATCAGGGGTGATATCCACCCACTTTTTGTTGGTTTAGTTGTTTGGGTCAGTTTTTAGGGCACGGGTAAATCTGGGACAATGGATGTTAGATTTGATAAAATGGTCTTGTGTTGTTAGTTACTACAAAAGAGAAGCATTACTGTATCTTTAGGCAGATAGTGTTTTTATTTTGTCTTTTGGTAGTTACCAATAGTGAATTGTGTTGTGACTTCACAGGAATTTTATCAGGATGGCAATGGACCAGAGAATGTTGGTGTTTATAACCTTTCCAAAGGAGTTAACAGATTCTGTCTTTCAAAGCCAGGTAAAAACTCTAAAATGTTTGTTCAAAAAAACAAAAAAAAAAGAATTAACTAATAGTGCTGCAAATTAAAACAAACAAACAAAACCCTAAACCAAACCCAAAAACAAATTTTATTTCTAAAGACGGTTTAAATTGTGCTATCAGTAATACCATTTAACATGTATTTAACACCACTTTCAAGTATGGACCATTAAAGAACCCATGACATTAGAACTGGAAGCAATCGAATAAGCTTCTCATTTCATGGAAGACAGGGCTAAGAGCAGGAGGCAAAGAAACATGGAGAGGTGTTACTGTGAGTTTTTCAGACTGTGGTAATGTTTGGGGATTATTATTATTATTTATATATATTTTTGGGTATGTTTCTTTCTACTCTTTAGAGCAGAGCGAGGTCTGTAATACAAGCAGTCAAAGGTATCAGATGCCAGCTGTCCCTCAGTGGAAAATGTCAATAAAAGTTTTGTGCAGTCTCCAGCCTGATTCACCATATGGAGGTAGAGAAGAGCTGTAGGCAGAAACTTAACTATTGGTCTTAAAAAGAGAGAATATATCTATAAACAATGCTTTCTATCTCAAGATGAAGCAAACTTGAGGCATAAGGTGCTGCAGGTTAACCACTTAATGGCATTTGTTATGCCTGTAAGACCCTGTTTCTATAAAGTACAATAACATGGCCCAAAGCTGTATATGCTGATAGTCAGTATTACTTACATATGGACCAGCAAAGAGAACTTTTAGCACTCTGTCCCACTTCCCAAAATCTATCAAAGTGTAAAGATAAATTGATAGGGTTTTTTGTTCAATAATTGTACACACTGACATAATAGTAATTTAAAAACCCAACTTACATATATTTAAAAAAAAAAGGAAATGCAAGGTAAATGTTCAAAGGAAGGATTTCAAGAACCTATGGATTCAAAAGACCCAGTGAAATCAGGTAAGGAAAGAAAATTAATCTGGGAAGCCTCATAATGTACTCTCTTTTACACTTAACAGTGAAATTTACTGTCACTGAATGAGTCTTCAAAATAATTTACTATGAAAATGAGAAAAAAAAATAAAGGCATTTGAAAAATCTAGCATAAGGTTTTTGGGGAGGGAGGGGGGTTAACAGAGAGCGTCTGTTATAGGTCTAAGGGGCTGCCCTGACCCTAAACCGTGACAATGCCACTGACAACTGTCAAGTAAACATTTACACTTAAATAGTGGTTTTAACTTGGACCCCTATATTTCTGAGAGGTGTCAGAAAAGTAAGAAATCAAGTTTTGCCGTTAAGCTTAAGTTTGCAAAGCAAGTGTATCATCACCAGTACAAAGTGTCTGTAGATCAAAAAGTTTGAAGCATCAGATGGAACAGAAACTCACATCCTCCTATTCCTGCAAACAAAAGGCCTATTTTCCTTAATAGCCATTACTGGTGCTGATGGCCCGAGCGGCCTGGGGTTGGCCGTTGTGTCGTTCCTGAACCAGGTCGCCAAGCCTCCAGAGAGGCAACAAGTGGTGCCGAAACCCGGGAGCTGGGACCCAGAGATCGAAGCCCTGGATGGGAATCGGGAATAACCACCCGAGACCTGGGACCGGGGAATCGGGACCTGGGATAGGTCATCGGGAATCGGGAGATCGCCTGGACGGGTGAACGACGGCCGGAGCGGCTGGACCAGCCCGGCAGGGACCAACAAGGAGGATGGAAGCCCTTGTGAAGGTCGTATCTCAATTACATAAGCAGTGGGGTATTGATTGTAAACCGGCCACAAAGATGATCCAGGGGCTGGAGCACCTCTGCTGCAAGGGTAGGCTGAGGGAGCTGGGAGTGTTCAGCCTGGAGAAGAGAAGACTCCAGGGGCACCTTCTAACTGCCTTCCAGTACCTGAAGGGATCCTACAGGAAGGCTGGAGAGGGACTCTTCACAACAGTGTCCAGCAACAGGACAAGGGGAAATGGCTTTAAACTGGGGGAAAACAGATTTAGATTGGATCTGAGGAAAAAGTTCTTCATTAGGAGGGTGGTGAGACTCTGGAATGGATTGCCCCGAGGGGCTGTGGCTGTCCCTCCCTGGAGGGGTTCAAGGCCAGGAGACCCTCCTGATCCCTCAGCTTTATACTGAATATGCTGTATATGGGCTGGAATCCCTCGTTGGTCAGTTTGGGGTCACCTGTCCTGTCTGCTCCTCCCTGCAGGTGCGGCCTTTCACTTTGTGCACCTCCCAATGTGGTATACAAGATCCAGCAGTGGCCTTGGTCTGCACATCAATCCTTAGTACTAACTCTAAACATGGGGTGTTATCACTGCTGGAAGCAGACACTGCCTGGGAAAACATGTTGCTAACTTCAGACAGTGCAGTTAGTTAGAAGAACTGAGCTGAAAAGTAAAATCATTGAACAGAATTAGTTCTGTTCTCACTTTTTTTACTGGAAACAACAGCTCTGCCAATTCCACCTTGTCCCAAAGCTAAGCTGTATTGCCTAAGCTTCATCATCACTAAGGGTTGTGCAGTCACCGAGGTCCAATGTTGTTCCTCCATCTCCATGTAGTGAGAGACGCCAGACACAGAGATGTCAAAGAGCTGTATGCAGGGCTTTGCATTTTTAGTCTAGTGGTAGAACCACTCAAGGTTTACATGGCTATTTTTCCCCAAAACTTTGTGCCTAGCAAACAAAAAAGCGAACTTCTTACTCTGACAGTACCTGTGGAGAATACTTTTCTGTTGCGTTACGAGCATCTCCTTGTTTAATGAAAGATAACAAGGGCAACTGTAGAGTCTTGCATCTGGGCAAGAACAGCCCCAGGTACCAGTATAGGTTGGGGACTGACGTGTTGGAAAGCAGCGTAGGAGAAAGGGACCTGGGGACCTTGGTGAACAAGAGGATGACCATGAGCCAGCAATGTGCCCTTGTGGCCAAGAAGGCCAGTGGAATCCTGCGGTGTATTAGAAGGGGTGTGGTTAGTAGGTCGAGAGAGGTTCTCCTCCTCCTCTACTCTGTGGTGGTGAGGCTGCATCTGGAATATTGTGTTCAGTTCTGGGCCCCTCAGTTTGAGAAGGACAGGGAACTGCTTTTTTTCCCTATACTGTTAAAGATCTCAATTGACAGTGTTAAAAAGTATGCATCTGTGGTGGGTTGACCCTGGCTGGGCACCAGGTGCCCACCAAGCCCTTCTATCACTCCCCCCACCCTCGTCAGCACGGCACGCAGGGGGAGAATAAGACGCAAGGAGCCGTGGGTTATGAGAGATAAGATGTGATTCTCTACTGCCCGTCCACAGGCGATGTCAGGCTGAGTCCAGGAAGCAGGGCTACAGAACACGTAGCAGTTGCTTGGAGGACAAAGCCAAATGCCCCCTCATCCTCCTCCTGCCCTCTCCCTTTATAGTTAAGCTGCCGTCGTATGTCCCTACTATACAACTACCCATCTATTGTTGTTGCTCATTCAAAGATTAGTGAAACTCCACCAGACATCCCCGTCTCCTGCCTTCAAGACCTTAAGCCATTCTGTTCTTAGGGCATGAGAGGCCCTGTTTCCTCCTCTTTGTTCACTGTTTCACTTTGAAAAGTTCTAAGAGAGAGGGAGACCATGACATTGCAGATGCAATTTCTAGTCACTGGTGAATCCTGTTCCCCCCAATGTCATCTCTGTTGACCCTCAATTAACAGACTTCCTAACCATACTCATGCATTCACAAGCTGAGCAGAGCTTAATTGGAGGACTGTTTGTGCCCCAGCCCACCGGTTCCTGCTGATGCTGCTGGGTCTGTACGGGAAAGGTCGGCTGTCGTGTGCTGCCTGCACGCTGCCTCTGCTCTGGTCCGGTCATGGCCAGAAGGGTGGCAGCCCAGCTCCAGATCTGGCTTCTCTTGAAAATGGAATATATCCCCAGACAAAACTGACTGGCTGGAAGAGACTTGTCTGTGACTATGAACCTCTTCTGAGGAATAATGCCAGGCACCAGAACAGGGGTCGTCCTGCTGGAAAGCAGCTCCATGGAGAAAGACCTTGGAGTCCTGGTGGACAGTAAGTTCTCCAGGGGCCAGCAGTGGGCCACCTTCTCGAGCTGATCTTTGATTTAACACATTTGGTATACCACATACATATATATATATTTTGCAGACAGTGCATTTATCACCAGCAATCCATAAGAACTTGTGTTTCTGTCACTTTTCATAAACTGCACCTTTCATGCAGCCAGTCACAGTGGTTCTCTCATTGGGCGCCGTCAGATCTTTACTGGCTGCATGGTACCATGGAGCGTGACTGGGCAGGGGGGTGCAGGGGGCTAGTAGTGAATCTGGAGCCGTGGTAGTTCAGATGGACTGAACGCGACTGTACTGGGATCCAAGCCATGGTAGTTCAGATACACTGAACGCGACCCACCTTCAAATTTATCAAGGGTTCTTGGTGGGACCTGAAATTAAGAACCCCCTGACCTCCCTACTCATCTTCAAAGGTCATTAAGGGAACCACCTTCTTTTCTTAGTTCAGGGCATTCTCCCTTAAGATGTCCCTGTTTACCGCAATGATAACATCCTGCCGAGAGAGAAATGACCTGTGGTGATTGCCAAGGTCTTCCCCTGCCTCGGCTAATTCCTCCTCTAATTACATTTCTTGCACTCCTCTCTCTTCCTTTTGCCCATCCTTCCCCTCTCCCTCTCTGGGATACTGGCGCTATTTTTTTTTTTTTTCTTCACTACCTGATCCCCCCATAACCTGGTGTCCCCCATAACCTGGTGTCCTCCTGACATCTTGTTCCACCCCATAACCTGGTGTCCCCCCATAACCTGGTGTCCTCCTGACACCTTGTGGCACCCCATAACCTGGTGGCCCCCCCATAAACTGCTGTCCTCCTGACACCTGATGTCCCTCCATAACCTGGTGGCCCCCCATAAACTGGAGTTCTCCTGACACCTTGTGGAGCCCCATAACCTGATGTCCCCCATAACCTGGTGTCCCCCATAACCTGGTGTCCCCCATAACCTGGTGTCCTCCTGACATCTTGTTCCACCCCATAACCTGGTGTCCCCCCACCAGAGTTAAACTTCCTTGAGGTACACATTGTACTTCACCATCTTTCATCATCACCCACCAAGTGCTCCCAGGTCTTTGACGGAAAGCACTCCCACAAATATGTTTGCCTTTGTCTGAACTAGGAAATCCCCACAGAGTTTTCCCTAACAGATTCCTTTCATACATCACAGGGACTTTATCCCCTTCTACTGTGTGTAAAGGGTCTGACTGAGCAGGACTGGCTTGATTGATGGATCCTCTGGTGTTGACTGACCAGGTGGCTTGGGCTAAATGCTTGTCTCATTTTTTAAAGGTTCCACCCACGGTTGTTTTCAGAGTAGTTTTCATTGCTTCCAGAGGGTAGTGGTCAATGACTCAATGTCCAGATGGAGATCAGTGACAAATGGTGTCTGTACTGGGACCAGTGCTGCTTAATATCTTCATCAACAATATAGACAGCGGGATTGAGTGCACCATCAGCAAGTTTGCAGATGACACCAAGCTGAATGGTGCAGTTGATATGCCAGAGGGACAGGATGTCATCCAGAGGGACCTGGACAGGATGGAGAGGTGGGCCCAAGTGAACCTCATGAGGTTCAACAAGACCAAGTGCAAGGTCCTGAACCTGGGTGGGGATAATGCTCTTTATCAATACAGTTGATGTCAGTACAAGTGAGGCCCTCCGTGAAGTTTTGCAATGGGCAGCTGACCACAACTTTTCTGCCGACTCTGACACCGCCTTCGATTTAGTGTTGTGCCGGATGCTAGGCTACAGACTCTGGAAGCAGTTCCTCTACGGAGACAAGATAGCTGTAGACTTGGTTCGCACTTGGATAGATTTATTCAATATGCTAAAAGACTATAATGCACACGATGGGGGAGGAGTGTCGGTTTCAGAGGCTTCGGACATTGCTGAGGGAGACGCTCCTGAACTAAGTGTAGCAGCTGGTGGCAGCCGCACCGAGGAGCCGTCTCCGGCCCCGCCGGATCCGGTGCTGGTCATTGTCATGGAAAGCCTGATAGATAAAAGTGTGTTAGAAGGCCTACTAAAGACAACAGGTACCTTGATGCTGAAGACAGAATCTGTTGGGGTTTTTTAAAAAAAATGCCATGGTTTCCGGTCAGGGTGGCCCCTTAGGCCTGTAATAGATGCTCTCTGTTAATCCCCATCCCTCCCCAGAGGAATAAGGAGTAATGGAGAGAGACTTAGCGATTAGAAAAGGAAACTAGAACAGCTTTAATGAAAATTAAAATGAAAATAATAATAATAAAAAATTGAATATATACAAATATATGGAAAATCAGTATCAAACCCACCACCCCCGTTGTGTCCTGTCTCTTGTTATCTGGGAGAACAAGCGATGTCCCCTGCACCTTCCCGCCGCCCGCCCCTTCCTGTCGCTGCGAGCGGCGGGTGCGGGACGCTACACGCTTCGTTAATTATCGCCGGCAGCCACACGTGTTTAATTAGGGGCGGCAGCCACACGTGCTCGGGGCCGCGGCCGGCGCTGGCCACCGGGGGCCCGCGGGCAGCTCCGGTCCCCGGGGCGGCCCCGGTCCCTGAGGCGGCCCCGCCGCGCTCCTCGCCGGTCCCTCCGCTCCCTCCGCTCGGCGGAGGCCCCTACCGCGCGGGGCATGCCGGGACCGGGGCGGAGGGGAGTGCTGGGGGACAAGGTGTTCATCAACCAGCAATGGGCCCTCGTGGCCAAGAAGCCAATGGGTTCCTGGAGGGCATGGAGAAGAGTGTGAGCAGCAGGGTGAGGGAGGTTCTCCTGCCCCTCTGCTCTGCCCCAGTCACAACACCTCGGGAGTACTGGGTGCAGTGCTGGGCTCCCCAGTTCAAGAGAGACAAGGAACCACTGGAGAGAGTCCAGTGGAGGCTGGGAAGCTGCTGAGGGGCTGGAGCATCTCTGTGCCGGGGCAAGGCTGAGAGAGAGCCCTGGGGCTGTTCAGCTGGAGAAGAGCCGCCCGAGAGGGGAGCTTTCAGCCCCTAAATTGCCTCATTTTGCCCCAAAACCTCCCTTTTTTTGCTCCTTGTGTGAGGTGACCCCAATTTTTGGCCCTAAAATCACCTTTTTTACCCCCAAAAAATGTTTTTTTGGGGTCTGTTTTCCATCTGGGGACTGTTTGACCTATTGGGCACTTCCTCGTCATGTGACCCCAATTTTGAGCCCTAAACCAGCCTTGTTTCACCCCAAAATGTCACTGGTTGACCCCCAACCTTTCATTCGTTCCTTATTTGCCCCCAAATCCCCCCTTTTCACCCCCCAAATCATCTCTTTTCACCCCAAAACCCCATTTTGGGGCCTGCGCGCCGCCAGACCGACAGCGGCTCGGTGACGGCACCGTCGGCGAGGCCGGGCCCGGTCGGGCCGCGTCGATCCGGCGGCATCCATTGCGGGTGGTTCTCACCGCTCCTCCCCCCTGACTTTAGTCCCCCAGGGTCTCCTCCCGCCCTTCCCCCCGGGGATGTTTCCCTTCTGGCCCCCGGTCGGGCCCTTCCCGCCCGTCGCCGCCGCCGCCGTTCAACCGCCCAACGGCGCCGAAGCCGCCGCCGCCGCCCCGACTTCCGGCACCGCTTCCGGGGAGCGATCCCCCCTCCTCCTACCATCGGTGGGCTCGGCGCTCACCGCGCCGCCGCTCCCGGAACCGACGCCGGCTTCGCCCCGCCGGTGCCGGGCGGGAGGAGCGCGGGGCTTTAACCCGCCGCGTGCCGCGCCCCGCGGGGTGACGTCAGGGGCCGGGCCGTGACGTCACGTCGCGGGGGCAGAGCAGGGGCGTCCGGAGCGACAAAAAAAAAAAAAAAAACCCGCTTAAAATCCTCCGGTTTCGGTGGAAAGCCCCAGGAACGGGGGCGTGTTTGGAATAAAAACACCGAGCCCCCCGTAACTGGGAGGACTGGGGGTTGGCGAGGGGTGTCCCGGAGCATCCCCGGGATGTGGGCGAGGGTACGGGGAGGGGGTGGGGGTTTCAGGAGCTTTACTGGGATGAACTGGGCCGGGCTCTGCTCACCCGCCACGCGTGGGTTCGCGGTTCGTACCGCTCGTCGCTTTTCCTGGCACTGGGGAGCACTGGGAAGAGGTCTTCATCTTCCTCCTCCTCTTCTTTCCGCCTCCTGCTTTGCCTTCCTCCTTCCCCTCTTGCTCTTCTTCCTCCTCTTCCTCCTCCTGCTCTTCCCCCAGCTCTTCCTCCTCCTCCTGCCTCTTCCTTCTCTTTCTCCTCTTCTTCCTTCCCCCCTTGCTCTTCCTCCTCCTCCTTCCCCTCCTCCTCTTCCTCCTTCCCCTCTTGCTTATCCTTCTTGAAGTGAGGGGCCTGGAACTGTATACAGTACTCGAGGTGAGGCCTCACCAGTCCTGAGTACAGAGGGAGAATCACATATCTAGTCCTGCTGGCCACACTATTCCTGCCATATACATATGCCACTATACAAGCCAGGATGCCATTGGCCTTCCGGACCACCTGAGCACACTGCTGGCTCATGTTAAACCGGTTGTCAACCAGCACTCCCAGTCTCTCCCCACCGGGCCGCTCTCCAGCCACTCCTCCCCCAGTCTGTAGAGCTGTGTGGGGTTATTGTGGCCAAAGTGCAGGACCCTGCACTTGGTCCTGTTGAACTTGGTATAGGCAGTGGGGGGTCGATTTCCATTTTAGTGGGGGCTGAGAGGATCACAGGGTAGGGCGAGACTGATGAAAATTTAGCAAAATTGAGCTCATTATCACCCCTAAGGAACCTCAGCGCGTCAGTGGGGCATGCTAATGAGGCTGGTTGAATAGCGGCTTCGGGGCAGCTGTGATCTTACACTCCGCCTTTAAATCTACTAATGTATCGACTATCCGCTTCCAGGTGCGGCTCATGTCCACCGCATTCCGAGACCCATTAGCCACTGACTCCCATAAATCTTTTCCTATTTCTTTCCATATATCCACATCAAAAACCGCACTAGAGTCTCGGTTCGGCTCTTTCCGTCCCAGTTCGGCTCTTTCCGTCCCTTGCTCGGTCCCGGTTCGGTTCTTTCCGTCCCGCTTCGGCTTCTTCCCACTTCGGGTCGGTCTCGGTTCGGTTCTTCACGTCCCGGTTCGGCTCTTTCCGCTTCGGTTCGGTCCCGCTTCGGCTCTTTCCGTCTCTGTTCGGCTCTTTCCGTCCCTGTTCGGCTCTTTCCGTCCCTCCTCGGCACCGCTTCGGCTCTGCCCGCTTCGGGTCGGTCTCGGTTCGGTTCTTTCCGTCCCGGTTCGGTTGTTCCCGTCCCTGTTGGGTTCCGGTTCGTGTCTTTATACTATCCCACCGCTTTGACGTATCGGTGGATTTCCAGCAGCTGTGGAGCTGCGAGCGTTCACAGAAAGGCACTACCGTTTCTCCTCCAGTTTTGCAGCAATCGCTGCCTTTCCCAAGCCGGTGGCCAGCATCCGCATCGCGAAAGCCACGAGGCTGGCCTTTGGCTGCACCAGCCTTGTCTCTGCACAACAGCACTGGCAGAGAGAGCGCAGCAACAGAGACCCCTCCCCACCACGGGATGCGAGGGGCTCTCGGCCCCAGGACTGGACCAGTTGCTCCTGTTTCAGCCAGCCTGCAAGGTGGTACGTGCCCTCGAGCTGCTGGGGTGCTCGTGCGTTTGAAGAAAAGGGGAAGCCCACGCTGCGGGATCGTCTGCGCAAAGCCCTTCTTGGTCTTCGGACAGAAGCAATGAGGAGTGATTTCAAAGCAAGCTTAGTTTAAAAAGCAAAACAAAAAACAAAAAGAAAACAAGCAAACAAAAAGGAAAAAAAAAAAAAAAGAAGAGAAAAACAACAAAAAAAAAAAGAAACAGAAACAAAAACATTCAGCTCAAGGAGCCACAAAAGAAAATAGCAACTTATGTGTTTTGTATTAAAATGGAAAAAAAAAAAGTAAAAAAAAAAAAAAGTAAAAAAAAAAAAGTAAAAGAATTTTCTTTTGAGTTTGGTTCATGCGGAAACCCGAAGAGTTAGGTCAAAGCAGCACTGTAAAGACTTCCCAGTTGGCGTAGAGGGGTCAGTTAACCTGAGCGGAGTGTGGGGTTGGGTTTTTTTTCACCCGAGTTATTTGCTGCTTCACGCTCAAAAGCTGCTGGGGAACGTCCACGGAGTTTCCTGTTAACGCTCAAACGGTGCTAGGACTTCGTAAGACCTGTAAGGAGTTATTGGCAAGTCCAGGTGAAACAAGGTGATGGCGAAGCTGAAAAAGGTGTCCCGGAGAAGGTGATGTGGTGCTGGGTCGGGCTTGGCACGGGTGGCCTGTGAAGATGGGGAAGGGTTTAGAGAACAAGTCTGGTGAGGAGCAGCTGAGGCACTTGGGGTTGTCGAGCCTGGAGAAAAGGAGGCTCAGGGGAGACCTTCTCACTCTTGACAACTCCCTGACAAGAGTTTGGAGCCAGGTGGGGTTGGGCTCTTGTCCCAAGGAACAAGTAACAGGAGGAAATGGTCTCAGGTTTCACCAGGGGAGGTTTATGTTGGACCTGAGGAAAAATGTCTTCCCTGAAAAGGTTGTCAATGTCTGTTCGAGGCTGCCCAGGGCAGCGGTGGAGTCCCCATCCCTGGAGGGATTGAAAATCTCCGAAGATGTGAATACTAAATGGCTTCATTAATGCTCGGTGCAATTTCACAGAGCGATAAATTAATTAGCTTGATGCTTCAAGAATTACTGAGCGGGACCCCGGGCACACGTGAGGAAGGGACAGTGGAAGCCCAGCTTCCCCTGCCTGTGAAGAGCAAGTCATGCAGGTGTGGGACACTCCATGGGAAGGCTGGTGAAGAAAAAGTGAGGAAATTGGTTTCCTGAGTGAGGAAAACCCCAAAATGCTGCTCTGCCCTCACCTGAAAAACATTCAAAGTTTTGGAGGTCAGGATGAGAGCAGAGGGACCAGGATTATCTTCCTCTTGTATCTGGAGATGGATCATCATTACCCTGGGGAAAAGACTCTGCAGCTTGTCAATCCCAGACTGGCTTGGGTGGGAAGGGACCTTAAAGGTCACTTGGTGCCACCCCACCGCAGGGAGCAGGGGCATCTGCACCCAGAGCAGGGTGCTCAGAGCCCCCCCAACCTCCCCTGGGATGGTGCCAGGGCTGGGGCAGCCACCACCTCTCTGGGCAGCCTGGCACAGGCTCTGCCACCCTCAGCACCAACAATTTCTCCTTCTCTCCAGTCTCAATCTCCCTCTTTTAGCTTCAAACCACCACCCCTTGTCCTGTCCCAACATGTGCTACCACAGCAGAGGGAGCCTTTCATCTGAAGCCCAAAGGAACCGTTAAATGTCCCTTTGATTAGAGATTGTGAAGCAATAAAAGCCTTCAGACAAACTGCATGCCACACTGGAAGTCCTTCAGGAATTTGAAATATGGGTTGATGTTAAATGCCAAAGTGGGAGGACTGACATGATTGCAGTTTTCATATTTGTGTACATGGGCAGAGAAACTAAAAGAGATGCAGAAAGAAAAGAGTAATGCACAAGACTTGTCCAAAAAGACAGGTGGAATACTCAGAGGGAAGAATGAAAAGTCTTCTG
This sequence comes from Actenoides hombroni, assembly GCA_024336885.1. NCBI lineage: Eukaryota > Metazoa > Chordata > Aves > Coraciiformes > Alcedinidae > Actenoides > Actenoides hombroni. The sequence goes on from WUAM01002339.1 coordinate 28,464, forward strand.
GTGCAGAATGCTGGTTAACTTAGATATGGAATGATGAGTAGGCAGGTTATTAATATTTATTCAAAACAGGAATTAAAATATTTGGTTTTGTTCCATTGTGGTGAGAAACAAAGAACAATACAAACAAAGCATTAGATGGTGACAAAGAATTGTGTGCTACAACAAAACCAGCACTTTTGTTCATCTTCAGGGCTCCACATACAGAAAGGAATCATTTCATGCAGTGATGTAGTAATTTCAGAGAATGTGCCTAAACAAGGTTTCTGGAAGGCATGCAACATTATATGAATCAGTACATAGCATCTAGGAGTGTTACAGGGTTAGTTTACACTCAGAGAAAATTCATCTCTGAACCTAGGAGGAGCATAGGGGGCTCCGCCGGCGCCCGGCCGGCAGCCTCTTGCAGGACGCGGCAGCCGCACATCCCCGCCGGTGGGGCCGCTCCGCTCCGCGTCGCTCCGCGCCGGGCCGGGCCGAGCCGAGCCGAGCCGAGCCGCGCCGCGCCGCCTCCCCGCGCCGAGCGGCGACGCTGACAAGAGAGGCAGGGCGCGCATCTAACGGGCTCCTCTTCCTCCTGCGGCCAGAGCCGGCAGCCAGCAGCGCGATCCCCCTGCGCGCACATCCCCCCGCCCCCGCTGCTGCTCCTGAGAAACCTCCCTTCCGAAAAAAAAAAAAAAAAGAAAAGGGGGGGTGGTATGCCTGACACTCTATGTGTATTTGATTTTTCATTAAATTTCACTAATCTTCTCTGAAAATCAGTCTAAAGTAGCTATCTCCTCCTTCCTTGTTGTCTGTTTACCTGGTTCCCTCTCTTTCTTTATTTTGATCCCCTTTTTCCCTTCATCTTTTTAACCAACCTGATCATTCCCAAAGGACTTTCTTTCTGCTTCAGATCTTTTCTTCACAGAATTCTCTCCTATTGCTGATTTCAACTGTATGTTTCACAATGCTGAAACCACAGTCTATGCAAAATTAATAAAGTGTGAAGTTGAGAAGCCCACAGTATTTTTCATCTAAATCTTTACACGCAGGCGCGTATGCCACGTGGTGCACTCTGGTTCTTTTTGCGTGACCAGGGGGAGGACATGAGGAAGTGGGATGGTGAACCAACCTTTAACTGGAAGCCCATGTACATGAACTGAGGGAAGACATGTAGGATTATTCCTGGAGGAAAACAGGCATGCCTGTTTTCTGCAAGACTGTGTGGGAATAAATTGGTCTACAGACAACGACCTTGAGATATGCTTGAGAACGGCAAAGGAGGAAGCACAAAACAGTGAAGCGAGAAGATTAAGAAAAAGAAAGTAGAAAATAACCAGGATGAGGGGTGTAGGATAGCCAATGATTTAGTCAAAAGAAACTGCCCTGTATACCGGCAACAGTTCAATATGACTGACTTATTCTTTTTTTTTTAAATATTGTGCTAGAACTACCTTTTTTTTTTTTTTCAATCAAGAGTTACCTATAAAGCTATCATCCCTCTTCAGAGTAATTTGCTATTCCTCAAAAACTCAAGACTTAGTTTTTTTGGCAGAGAAGATGAACTTTTTTTTTTAATGAACAACGTTCACAGAATTTACAGGAAAAGAACTTTATTACATCAGATTCGATTTCTACCTCAATGTGAGACCGCAAACTATTTGAGGCGTCAGGGGTAAACAGCTGCAGACTGTACAGCGCTGGTTCCGTTCCCCGTCCCCTGCCGGTCCCGTTCCCGGTCCCGTCCCGTTCCCAGTCCCGTGCTGGTCCCAGTCCCATCCCGGTCCCGTTCTGGTCCCGTTTCCAGTCCCGTGCTCGTCCCGTTCCCAGTCCTGTGCCGGTCCCAGTCCTGTCCCAGTCCCGGGCTGGTCTCGTTTCCAGTCCCATCCAGTTCCCAGTCCTGTACCAGTCCCGTGCTGGTGCTGGTCCCAGTCCGGTCCCGTTCCCAGTCCTGTCCCACTCCCGTGCTCGTCCCGTTCCCAGTCCCGTGCTGGTCCCAGTCCCTTCCTGGTTCCCAGTCCCGTATAGATTAAAAATACATTTTTTTAAATGAGCCCCCAGACACATGATATATAAATATGCTCTATAAATACTCAACCTATAAAATCTCTTTTAATGACACCGTCTGGCAATGCAGAGGTTCCAATAAACAGCCTTTCGTCTGCTGCCCGGTTTTAAGCAGCCACCTATTTACAGAGAGTTGGCAGGCAGCTTGGAGGCAAAGGATTTCCAAGTTACCCACCGAAGACGCTGCTACATGGATTTAAGACGCTACCTCTGGGGCATTTAAATATTATTATATATTTTATTTGATACAATTTCTATCATATATTTTATATTTTACATTATATTTGCTACCACCTGGCTCTCGCTGCCACCCTGGGGGACTTGGCTCTTGCCCCCACCCTGGGGTCACCCGGCTCTTGCCACCACCCGTCTCTCACTGTCACCCCGGGGTCACCCGGCTCTTGCCACCACCTCGGGGGCATCTGGCTCTTGCCACCACCCAGCTCTCGTCGTCACCCCGGGGCCACCCGGCTCTTGCCACCACCCGTCTCTCACTGTCACCCCCGGGTCACCCGTCTCTTGCCCCCGTGTCTCTCGCTGTCACCCCGGGGTCACCCGCCTCTCACTGTCACCCCAGGGCCACCCATGTCTCCCTGTCACCCCGGCGCCACGACCTTAAGTTATTCTTCCTCCACAAGCAAGGAAAAAATAAACCAAGTTGTGATCAAATTATATTTCTAAACCTGATTTAAAAAATACATATATATTCTTAGCTTCTTTTTTTATTATTATTAATTAACAGATCTTGTGAACCATTACGTGTCACAGAAATGAGTCAGACATGATGTTTGCTTATAATTAAACCAATAATCACTGAAATAATGTCCAGTTCAATAGAAGTTAATAAAAATGAAAACAGAATATAAGTACTGACAACAAAAACTGTGAACATGCTTGAAAGATATAAGGCAGGAGTCAAAAAGGACACTGGAAAATCTGCACTCACACGGCTCCCCTAACCGCGACCAGGCCGAGCACTGGAACCCAAACTGGGACTGGAACTGGGATTGGGACCCAAACTGGGACTGGAACTGGAATTGGAACCCAAACTGGGACTGAACTGGGACCAGAACTGGGATTGGAAACCAAACTGGGACCAGCACTGAGACTGGGACCCAAACTGGGACTGGAATTGGTACCCAAACTGGGACTGGAACTGGGACCAACACCCAAACTGGGACCCAGAACTGAATGGGGACCCAAACTGGGACTGGAACTGGGACTGGAACTGGCACCCGAACTGGGAGTGGAACTGGGACCAGAACATGAGGAACATTTTTTGTCTTTTTTTTTTAATTAATTACCATATATCATTTCCTTGAGGAGTCCATTAGATTAATTGATATCATCACAAAACCTCCTACACATACAGCTCCTGCTATGTGAGGAGATAATTGTTGATGGTTTCCTTTGTTTGGGAAATGCTGCATGTTTTGGGGAATATTCATCAGCAAGCTGATAACAAATTTGTGAATACTCAAATTATTATGCTAATACTTCTCATTACTGAAAATCAGGGAAAAACTGCTAAACAGCAGTGTGTTTGTGGAGCAGTAGATAAGCCAAAACTGAAAATTCACAAATTCAAGAGAATGGCCTCCAACCCTGCCCCATGGCTTCTAATCCTGCCCCATAACCTCTAATTATGCCCTCTAGCCCTGCCCCACAACCTCTAACTCAGCCCCATAGCCTCTAACCCTGCCCCACGGCCTCTAACTCTGCCCTCTAGCCCTGCCCCACAGCCTCTAATTCTGCCCTCTAGCCCTGACCCACAACCTGTATCTCAGCCCCATAGCCTCTAATGCTGCCCCACAGCCTCTAACTCTGCCCCATGGCCCATAATAATTCTGCCCCGGAGCTGCTTTGGCAGCGGCAGCAGCGGCCGGAGGCTCAGGGAGCGGAGCTCGGGTGGGAGATGGTAAGAGTTGCCGAAACACCTTTGGAAAGCCTCTTGATGTTTCTGGTGTTAATAGATTCTGCCCTGGTGTTCTGTAACTCTGCATTTTAAAATTTGACCCTCCACATGGCAGAAATCTTTCAAGAATTTTGTACTGCTAAGTGTCCCAGTCCCGTACATCATTCACAGTTCTTCTGCAGTTTCCTTATGGAAAATATCTGAATTTGACTGTGCTGCTGAATGACTTTCAGAGCAGAATGTCGTTTTGTACATCTGGTGTTGTGTTTAATTGTCTTTGGTTTCCAACAAGGTAATTGGTGCTTTGAAAAATCTACTGATGTTGCTCATAGGGGAAACTGGTGACAGGGCCGTGGGAAGAGGGGGATCTGGGACAGTGCTTGGGGATCACCAGACGCAGCGGGCTGTCGGGGAGAAAGCAGGGGGCTCCCGGGGCGGAGGGCAGTGCGATGAGCGCGCAGGTCTCTGCAGCGTGGGGAAGGCGAGGGGAACGTGTCCCTCCCAACTGTAAACACGGCACTTCGTGGAGCCGAGAGCCTGGTGGAGCGGGCAGGGCCCGGCCCCAGCGCCAGGCTGCCCATGCTCTGGCGCACGGCAGAGTCACTCCTCAGCCCCGGTGAGCAGGAAGCTGCAGAGGAAGCTGATGGCCCGTTGACGG